>DS995766.1:3294-33372 GCA_000151175.1 Trichophyton equinum CBS 127.97 | reverse complement strand
TTTTAGTAGACTTAGGAAGTAGATCGCTTGTTTAATAATCTAAAGGCCAGATTTCTGGTCGCCCCCTTACTTACTTATTTCGACCCGGCTAGGTGTATCTAGGTAGAGCCTAACGCAAGCGGATTTATAGTCTTAGCTATCCTATCTTAGCTATAGGATAATAATCTATAGCACCTAGTGGCTTTCTAATCTAGAAAGCTCACAGGGGCTAAAAAGGGGTATAATACTTATAATCAGGAGCTTCTTGCTATAGTGGCTGCTTTTAAATACTAGAGGCACTATCTAGAAGGAAGTCAGGCCCTAGTGGAAGTCTTCTCTAACTATACTAACCTAAGGTAATTTATAACGACTAAATCGCTTAATAGGAGGTAGGGAAGATAGATAGAGGCCCTTAGTACCTATAATTTTATTCTATTATACTACTTAGGGAAATTAAATCCCGCTAATATACCTAGTCGCCAAGTAGATTACGCAGACTTATATAATAGAATAATCAATCTATCTACCCTATAGTAGAAATTAAGATATTCTATAGAGCAAGGGTAGGTACTAGATACCTATAAGGAAATAACACCCTTAGTAAGATAGCTCCGGATACTATACGAGCAAAACTCCTCGCTACTTAATTATCTTACTAGTCTACCTAGTTATTATATACTAGAATATAGAAATCCTTCTACTAGTTCTATAATTTGATCCTAACTATCCGGCCTATTAAGCCGAAGAACCACCAATAGTGTTAGAGATATACCTAGGCTCTTTCTTATACTACGCCTATTAGTTAATCGCGCCTTAATAGGTGAGATAGCTTATACTAATATACTAGAGTCTTTTAATTCTATACTTCGGAGGATCTAAGATTAGGACCCTTATATAATAGAATATAGGAGCAAATTAGTAACTTCTAGTATATTAAAAGCTAATAGTTATTTATAGTCTATTAATACCTACGGAATTATCCGAAGGGACCAAAAAGTATATATTCCACGTAGTTCTATACTAATTAGTGAAATCCTATATATTAATTATAATAATCTATAGGGGGGTTATTTCGGGGTTAAGAAAACTATTAAAGCTATTAAAAGCAAGTACTATTAATATAGCTTATTAGTAGATATCTCAAACTACATCTTAATATACGATATTTACTAAAGGGTAAAAGCCTATAGATATAAAGAGTATAGTAAACTTAGTACTATCCTACTCCCTAGTAAGCCCTTCGAGACTATTATATTAGACTTTATTACGGGTCTACTACTATCTCGCTTAGAAGGTAATACCTTTAATACCCTTTTAGTTATTATAGATATCCTTACTAAGTTCGCTTTATATATCCCTTATACTAAGGATGTTAAAGTAGAAGGACTAAGATACCTAATATTCAAGAATATTATTAGTCTATTTAGTATACCTATTAATCTAGTAACTAATAGGGGTACTCTTTTTATTTATAAGTTTTGATCTACTCTTTACTTTTATCTAGGTAGTAAAAGGCGGCTTTCTACCGCTTTCTATCCGCAAACTAATAGCTAGATAGAGCACTAGAACCAAACTATAGAGCACTATCTAAGGTACTTTACTAATTTTAATTAGGATAACTAGGTTAGCTAGTTACCTATAGCTCAATTTATCTATAATTAGTCCCAATATTTATCTACTAGTGAGGCCCTAGCGGTGGCTCTAATAGGCTATAAGTCTAAGTTATAAATCAATATAAGTTCTAAACCCCCTAGGTTACTACTAGTTATCGAGGTAGTAGAACGCGTATCTACGTTAGATAAAATATATAAAACGTTTCTATCCAAACTTTAGAAGGCCAGAGATAACTAGAAGAAGTACTATAATAGAAATTATCTGCTAGTTAGCTTTAATATAGGCGATTAGGTCCTCTTAAATAGAAAGAACCTAAAAATAGTTCGCCCTACTAGGAAACTAGATTATAAATATCTAGGTCTATTCTAGGTACTAGAGAAATAGGGAAGCTAAGCCTATAAGCTTAAATTAACTCCTGCTTATAATAAAATTTATCTAGTCTTTTATATGTCCCTGCTTGAGAAATATAAGCAGAGAGAGGGGAAAACGCCACCCCCTGGGCCTGAACTGGTTAATAGTAAGGAAGAATAGCTTATAGATAAAATCTTAGAAAAGAAAGTCAATAAGAATAATAAAGTGCTTGGATATCGAGTCCGCTAGAAAGGCTAGGGCCCCTTAGAGGATACCCTAGAACCTTTGGAATATATTTAAGATACTAAAGTATTTAAGATATTCTAAGAAAAGGAAGTAGAAAGAATAGCGAAAGCTCCTACTCATAAAAAGTAAAGATAATAAAAGACTAAGTAAACTATCCTTATCTATATTCTTATATATAATTAACTTAAATATACTAATTTAATCTTTTAGGGTACTATTCCTCTTAAATTTTTATAGATTTCTGAGTAAAATAATCTAAAAACTAGAGAACTTCAATCAAAAACGAGACAAAAAAGCTCGAAATAAGGATATATCGTTATATATCGTGATACACGAATAATCACAATTAATCAAACCTTATCTATTCCTATAGATATAGTTTTTAGGATAGATTTATAAATAATAAAGAAACTAAGAAGCTTGATAGAGTTAGGACCATTCTATAAAACGGCCCTATATCTACTAAAAATAACTCGAAAGGTCCTAGAAAAGAAAAAGGGGAATATATATAGAATCAATATATAAGAGATCAGAATTTTCATTAATTTTCAAACCTATTCTTAGAGATTCTATTCAGAAAGAGAATTCCTATATAAGGATTCTAATACCCTCTATCAAGGAATTTCGACCTATATATTATAATATATAGCTCTATCACGAATAACTAGCCAATATATAAGAGGAATAGGGGGGATATTCTATATCCTATCTATCAAATGAGCTCTTTCTATCTATATTTTTTCCCTAGAAAGAAAGGGTTTTTGATGGTTTTACTAAGGCAGGAGATAAGATAGGGATAGAAGACTTAAAAGGGATTAGAAAAGAAGAAATCTAGACTCTATTTAACTAAATAACCGGCTATTAAAATATTATTCCGGCTCAAATTCTTAGAGATAAAATTTTTAAAAAATAAAGGAAAACTACTTAATTAGAAAGCTCATCCCTACGTACTAAAGTGCGACTTATAGTCTAATTATTAGAAAAGATTAGCCCACGATACTAGTTAATCTAGTATAAGCGAGTATCTTCTTACTCTAGCCCCTTAACCTCCTTAATAGTCTTGTAACTAGACTATAATAATATATTTTATTCGAAAAATATAGCGAATTTAGTATTATTTTATAGATACCTAGGGGGAGTAGAATACTTGTACCCCTATACTAAACCCACAATCTACCTAGCATAGGCTATTCCTTTAACCTATACGGCCTTGGACCGTATCTCCCGAACCAGCTTTATAATTTTATTATAGAGCCCCTTAAGCTCCGTAATTATAGTAGGGGCTACAGACTACCCCGCCCCACGTAGATTAAAGATAGCTATCCTAAGATAGATAAAATAGTAGATATCTAGTATCTTATTAAGCTAAAATACCTATTAGTAGAACCATTTTACTCAAAATTATAAGGAAATTTTAGCTTTTTGTTTCTAAATTTTAACTTACTGGCTTATAGTAGTAGCTAGCTTGGTGGTAATTGCTATATATTCCTCTAGTACCTCTCAAAATACACGGTATATCTCTCTAGCTTAATTAACTAAAGCACTATTTATACGGCACTCTCCTAAAAAGATATCCCTATTAGTAAATTCCTAATAATTAAATATACCCAATAATATATCAAATCAATCATATATTATTGCGAATATATTCAATATCCTAGCTAATCCTACGGTAAAATAAAGGGTATTTCTCGGGAAAATTAACTAAATAATAGAAAAGTCTAGGGGAATTTAAGTAAAATAATCCGAAAATTAGGGTATTAAAAAAATTAAAGGATATTAACTTAGAAAAGGGTATTAAATTCATAAAATATCTTAATATTTTATAATATATACTAGATAGTCTCTCTAGTATAAGAGCGGAGGTCTAATAATATCATTAAGAAGGAGCAAAAGGCTTAACTTCTAATAAAAAAGTGAGAAAAAGGGAGTACGGGCTCAATCTAGGGTATTGATTAATTTTTTAGGAGCTAGATAGCTTAACTAAGGAATTTAAACCTATGGAACTTTCACTAAAAAGAAGAAGAAGAAGGTAGGGGGCTATCAGTAAGGGGGGCCAGTAAGAAATCTCTATGAGAAAGAACTGATAGCTTAAAAGAAGAAGAAGAAAAGGAAAGAAGAAGAAGAAAGAAGTAGGAAAGGAAGGCCTTTATATATCCTGCTCTATCTAGATAAGTTATCAGACTATCTAGAAAGATAATATATCGACGACACGCGTTTTTTTCTAGTATCTATTGAGTGAATTTATCAATAGATTCAAACCTAATAAGAATCTTTGATAATTGATGCTAAGGACAGCACCCAGAGAAGGGGGAGACAACTATGATACCAGATCACGTGATAGGTCACGTGCCTGCCTGCCAAGGCACCCACGTGACTCCCCTATACTTAAGAAACCAAAACACTAATCCTTCTCTAAGAAAATCAGTGATTAGCTCACTACTAATCCATCCTATACGTTCGCTATTTGCTCGTCTATAGTCTCGCAGTATCTTTAGCCCACAAGCCTCACAGGTATATTACTTCTATAATAACTCTCGAAAAGTATATAAGGTGGTACTCTATTTCTTAAAAGGACTTACTAATAACTAACTTATCTATTTATATAATTTAGAAAAACTATCTAGTTAGCTAGAGTTTATTAAATAGATATATAGCTAGATTAAGGATCTAAAATAGGTACCTATCAACTACTAGTATAGATACCTATAGATATAGTAGCGTGAGAATTAATTAGTCTATAATTTTTCTATATAATTATAGGCTATAGAGGTATACTTAATAAGCTACTATAGCTTAGAATAGTAAAAGGTATATCTCTTCTATAAAGTACTACCCTTAATTAGCTTAGAGTTTAATAAATATACTATTATAATTAGAGAGTTAGACTACAACTAGCTTGTGTTAAAGCTTAATTTAATTAAAAAAGGTATACTAGATAAAATAGTAAAAATTTAAAACCCTACTCTAGGGTCTATATTATTAGCCCTTACTAAGAGCGTAATTAGCGCAACGGGCTAATTAAATAGTACTATAGGTTTAAAGCTAAATTTTCTATATAAAAGGAAGTAGCCTTAGTACTCTATAGTATAAAAACTAAGTAAAATATACTAAATTTACCTAAATAGTAACTATAATAACTCCAAATACTTTATATAGAATAAAGGTATAGAGAAGTAGACTAAGGGGGAACTTATATCCTAAAAACTAAAAAACTAGTAAGGCGCGCTATCTATATTATAATAGCTACTAAAGAACCTATTAGTTAGTGAACTATATTAGTAAGCTTTATACTATTAGTTAAAATTCTAATATCTAGTAGTATCTATAATACTATTATATTAGTAAACTTAGAGGTAGAAGTTAACTATATTAACCTATTCTAGATAAAAAGTAATAGTCTTATACCTACTACGTAGAAGAATATATCTATATCTATAGTAGATAGGAGCGAAGTCTATTCTTATAGATAGTACTAGGTATATACTAGTATTATAAATTATAATAGCTATATGAAATTAAAGAAATACTACTTCTAGACTATTAACCTTAAGAGTTATAATCTTATATTAGGCCTTCTATAGCTTAAGGTAATAAACTCTAATATTAATTAGATAGATAGCGAATTCTACTACTAAATATTAGGCTTAGAGACCCTTATAGGAGCTAAAGATATAGTTATAGAGATATTAGCCAGAGTATATACTTATATTAGTCTAGTTATATAGGTGAAGCTACCTGCTAATAATAAGAGTTAACTACTAGACTATATTAAACCCTACTTATACTTATTCTTAGAAGAAAATACTTATAGAGTACTAGCTCCCTTAGGAGCCGAATATAGTATAGAGATCGAGTTAGGCTAGGCACCTCCTTTTTTATTAATCTATAACCTCTCTATAAAAGAGTTAGAAACCCTCTATAGCTATATAGAAATAGCTCTAAAGAAAGGATAGATATAGCCCTCGATAAGCCCTATAGGGGCCCCTATCCTTTTTATTTCTAAAAAAGATAGCTTGCTACACCTTTGCGTAGACTATTGGCGCTTAAATAGTATTACTATTAAAAACTAATATCTACTACCTCTAATTAGTGAAATACTAGATAGGCTCTCTAATACTAAGTTCTTTATTAAGTTTGATTTGCACGATATATACTACTATATCTTAATTAAAATTAGAGACTATTAGAAAATAGCCTTCCGAACCTACTATAGATATTTTAAGTATAAGGTATTACTATTTAGACTAATAAATATATCTATAATATTCTAAGCCTATATAAATATAGTATTTGCTAATCTATTTAATAGATTCTGCGTAGTTTATTTAGATAATATTCTAATCTATAGTAATACCTTAGAGGAACACCGAGTATATATCTTATAGATCCTTAAATACCTTAAGTACATATATCTATATCTAAAGGCCTCGAAATATAAGTTTAAAAAGACTTAAGTCTCTTTCCTTAGCTTCGTTATAAAGCTAGAAGGAATTAAGATAGAGTAGGATAGGATAACTACCATTATCTAGTAGCTAATATCTAAGTTAGTAAAAGAAGTATAATCCTTTCTAGGGTTTACTAACTTTTATAGGCGTTTTATCTACGCCTATATAAGGATTATAACCCCTTTATTTAAAATTATAAAGAGTTATAAGAAGGGTAAATAGAAGCTACCTTTTAGATAGACTCCTAATACTTAAAGTATATTTAATAACCTTAAAAAGCGTTTTATATTAGCCTCTTTTCTTACTTATTTTAATCTAGTAAGGCGTATTTAGATAGAAACGGATACCTCGGACTACACTAGTATAGTAATCCTCTCTTAACTATAAGAGAATATACTTTGGTACCTAGTAGCTTTTTAGTTAAGAAAGTTTACTAAGGTAGAATCGCGCTATAATATATATAATAAGGAGCTCCTTATAATTATTACTACTTTTATCTATTAGAGATACTATCTAGAAGAAAGTTAGGCTCTAGTAGAAGTTTACTCTAACTATACTAACCTAGAGTACTTTATAATAATTAAAATACTTAATAGGTATTAGAGTTAATAGATAGAAGTACTTAGTATATATAATTTTATACTACTTTATTACTCGGGGAAGAGTAACCCCGCTAATATATCTAGTTACTATATAGATTACGCAGAGTTCTATTATAGAGAGGTTCTCCTACCTATACTATAGTAGAAGCTTTATTATAGGACCTAAAAGGAGTATAGCCTATAGCCCTCTAAGACGCTAGTAAAGTTCGTAAACTATATCTGGGTATATAATATAGCTATATATATATAGCTATTAAAGAACCATACCCTATATATAAATCCTTTAGAAAAAGTATATAGTAAGTATTAATAACTTAATATCTCTACTAATATTAGAGAATAACTCCCGGGGTATCTCGTATTATACTTAGGAGTAGCTATAGCTACCCTAGGTAAGGTAGTATATAAGGAAATACCCGAGCCCTTAAGCTCGCTAATATAGTAAATCTAAAGCCTTAATACTTTTATTACTAAATAAAAGGAGGAGTTTTTAGAGTAGGGTAACCTTATACTAAATAGTATTAACTAATTAGTAGACTATAGAGGGATTATTCGAGTAAATAGGTAAGTATATATATCTAATTAAAAGGTACTTATCGCGGAAATTCTATAGATAAACTATAATAATCCCTAGAGTAGCTATTTTAGTAAGAAACACACCCTTAAGGCTATATCTAGAAAGTATTATTAGTATAAGCTTTCTAGTAATATTTCTATATATATAAATACTTATAATACTTATTAAAGGATAAAACCTAGATATTATAAGCTCTATAGTGAATTAGGCTTTATACTACTCCCTAAGTATCTAATAGAAACCTTTATAATAGACTTTATTACGGGGCTACCCCCTACTACTTAGGGGGAGAGGACTTATAATACTATCTTAGTAGTAGTAGATATTTTTACTAAGTTTACTATATACTTACCCTATACTAAGAAAATTACTATAGAGGAACTAGGCGAATTAAGCTACAAGTATATTTTCTCTATATTTAGTATACCTACTAATATTATATTAAATAGGGGCACCCTCTTTACTAGTAAGTATTAGTTAATACTATATAGCTATTTTAGTACTAAACGGTGTCTATTAATCGCTTTCTACCTATAGATAGATAGATAGATAGAATACTAAAATCAAACCCTAGAATATTATCTAAGGTATTTTATTAATTTCTACTAAGATAACTAAATAAGATAGCTACTAATAGTATAACTAGTATATAATAGTTCTAAGTATAGCTCTATAAGTATTGCTCTAGCATATACCTTAATAGAATATAAATTAAAACTATAGATTAATTTAGAAAAGGATAATTTATTAATATCCTAAGACGCTATAAGTCGCGCGAAATCCCTTAAGAAAGTATATTCCTAGCTTATTACTAAACTAGAGAAGGCGAGGGTAGTATAAAAGGTATATTATAATAGAAAGAGGAAACTCTAAAAGTTTAAAGTAGGAGACTTAGTTATACTTAGAATAAAAAACCTACGAATATTATACCCTACGAGAAAGCTTAATTATATATATACGGGGCTATTTAAGGTAATTAAGGTATAGAGATAATAGTCCTATAAGCTAAGTCTACTACCTAACTATTAAAGTATATACTTAGTTTTTTATATCTCTCTACTTAAGCTATATAAAAACTACCTAGGGTAGGCGCCTCCGCCGCCTCTAGAGCTAATTAATAGCGAGGAAGAATACCGAATTAAAGAGATCCTAAATACTAAGTTAATTAGAGGAAGGCCTTATTACTTAGTAAAATAAGAAGGCTAGGGGCACTTAAATAATAGCTAGGAACTAGAAGAGTATATATAAGATATAAAAGCTCTAGAGCTCTATCTCTAATAAAAGTCTAACCACTAGGCCCGCGGACCTATAGGGAAACTATAAAAGAAGCGAAGAAAGATAGGGGGATAAAGTATTATATATTAAGTAGATAACCTTTAAAAATCTACTATTAGAAAAATATATAATTCCCCTAAGTTTACTTTATCTAATCCGTAAAAGATAGATAATAGGGTACTTCGAGTACTAACTACTTATATTTTTATATAGTAAGGAAACCTACTTCTATATCCCCGCACGGCGCTTATTGTATAAAAGGTAGATTAAACTATGGATTAAGCTCTTTCTATAGCCTAAAATTTTATCCTAAAGGGTTTTATAAGGGTCTTATTATAGTTTTAATAAGATAATTAGTAGAGAGGAGTTATTAACCTTTATTATTATAAGAAGTAGTATTATCTAAAAAATATATAAAAAGCCCGAAAATAAAAGAAACCTAAGATCTCTATTATAAAAGTACCTTTTATACTATTACGAAGCTTAAAGTAGGGAGAACTCTTTATAGAGTATACTTAGAGTATATACTCTATACTAACTTAAAAAGGCGGTAGTATTAAGAGATAAGTACTAGGGGATTACTAGAAAGTCAAACCTCTAACTAAGGGGGAATAGTACCTCTACGGGGTATAATAGGCTACTAGTAAATAGGGATAATAGGCTTCTAATAAGTAGAGGTAGTATACTCACGGCGAGAGGGCGTAATAAATATCTAATAGAAAGGAGTAAGATACTTATAGTAGGTAGGAGTAGGAGAAGGGATATTAAGGGATAGCTTATATAGTTTATATAAGGTAACTACGTGAGGAGTTTGAATATACTTATAATAAAGAAGATTAAGATATATAGAGGGTATCTAGATTATATTAGGGTACTAGGAGCTACGCTCGGGGTATTAATAACTACTACTATTAGAATAGAACTCGGGTTTAGAGACCTCGGATTCTAGCTCGGGTATACTACGGGCGGAGGAAAGAACGGGGTAAGAACCTATAGAAGCCTAAGTAAGATAGTAAATACTTAAAGTAGAAAAAGGATTAATATTAAGCTAGTACTTAGGGTACTCTCTAAAGATATCTTAGGGTATAGCGTCATCGAGCTTATAGATAGTAGAGAGAGAAGATCTAATCTCGGATAAAGGGGTATTAGGTAATTCTTTAGGGTTAATAGGGGTATTGGAATTAGGTATCTTAGTATTAGTCTCCGAGCCGCTATCTATATTACTCTTAGTATCTATATTTATAACTTAGGCTATCTAGATAGTAGTAAAATAGGTATAATAGGTAGCTATACTAGTATTCTTAGTAATATAAGTATAAGTAGAATAGGCTTACTATATTAGGGTAGTAATTTAATTATATAGCTAATAGATTTACTAATTAAAAGTATAAATATTATAGTAAAGGATATTTTCCACCTAATATATAGTTTAAAAATAAATTAAGCACCTTATATAGCTAATAAGAGAAGCCTATAACTAAGTTAGTAAAAGAAAATTAGTAGATACTTAGAGCGTAGTATAAGGTCACTTATAGGAATATACTACTAATACTACTCTATATATTGATAGTAATAGATATAGCTAACCAAAATATAATACTTATTAATATCGCTAAAAAAATCAATATAACGAATATAAGGAGGATAACTATAAAATTAAATATTAGTATAGCTTAATACTCTAGATATTATAGTATAACTAGATTTATTTAAAGTAAGTAGGAGATATTAAAAATAACACTCCAAGTAAGTATTATAGTTATATAACTATAATACTCGCTATAAAGACTATAATAAAAGTCTAAAAGAGATAAAACTAGGATAGAAAATCTAGAGGAATTTAAGGGAGAGTAAGGTCTATTATTATTTCTATTATAGATTATATAGACCCGTTAATATCTATAGGAATATATATATCGAGCGAGAAGTATCTTATTTACCTATATTATAGATATATAAGGTATTAAAATAAATACTATAAGCGCTATATAAGAAGACTCCTATATAAAACTTAATAGAGTACTTATATAAAACTATTAAGGAATATACTATAGGCTAGAAAATAAGGGTATTAAACTAGCAAAGATAAATATTAATAATAGTGATAATATTAGTAATAATATTATTATTAAGAAGTTAATACTATAACCGCGAGGATATAAAATAAAATAACGTTCCTTATATAATATAGTAATACTATAATACTACCTACGTAATACCCTACCAAAACTAGCGTAGAGACTAGGATAATATAAGTAGTATAACGCCACTAGCGCCTATAGAACGGAACTCTACGCTCTAGATACCAATAACTTATATAATCACGCCCTAAGCGCGGCTTATATAAGCTAAATATCTACCCACACTAAATTTATATAGCAGAGAGTATACTACCTATACTCTACTTATACTTAACCTATAGAGTCGCCGGGGATAGCTCTATAAAAAGGGGGGGCAATTGCTATACTAAGAGAGTTCGCCCTGTTACTAACTAAGCCCTTACTAAGGCTAACTAAGCTACGTATATATATACCTGACTTCTTCCTTCTATTCCAGAAGTCAGTGATTAGTTCCTTAGTAATATCACACCTACGTTTACGCTCAAACCGCTCTTTCCTAGTAACTGCAGCGTCTATAGCTACCTAGCCTCACATGAATAATATTGCTAGAGTGAGGGTCACGTGCCCGATGCACGGAGACCCGAGGCTATATAGGGGTCCAACCCCTTATATATACTTAGGCCTCTCCTATACTCTTCTATAAAAGTATATTAGAGAGTTAGTATCGAGCACCTTTATAAGATTAAGAAAGAAAGCTAGATCTATCTTTTCTAATTATTATTATTATTATTCTTTATTATACTCCTATATAGTTAAAGATTATAAGGAGTTTACTACCTAAGGTAATTAATATTTAGCTAATCCGTAGCTAGATTTAAATATAGCAGGTGTAGATATAATTTATCCTTAAAGATAAGAAATTTAAATATAGTAATCTAGTCTCTTTAAAGAGAACTAGATAATTTTAATAAAAGAAAATAAAGAAATAAGTAGAATTCCCCTAAGGGTAATAAAAAAGGAATATAATAAATATAGTAGTAAAACTAAAGAAAATTCTTAAAGAATATTTTTTAGAGCTCTTAGCTCCTATTCTCCCCTAAAAGCTACTTTCTAGTAGCTATTTAGGTTTCTTTTAAATAGCTTAAAAGCTATTATTTTCCTTTCTCTATCTAAAAAATATATTTTAGATTCTAGTTCTAAATTTTCTTTTTTCTCTTTAAATAGTCTCTAACTTCTTTATAAGAAGGGTAGAGAAGTAAAAAATAAGCTAGGTTCTCCTTTTAATTTCCTCTATATACCTAATAGGTAGAAGAGTTATATTTAGAGAGTCTTTTTAGGTAGAATCTAAAGTATCTATAACCTAATTTTAGCTAACTTTTAGTAGATTAAAGGCTCTTAGGCTATTTATCTTTAGAAGCTTACTATTTAGGAGTAGTTTTAAAAGATAGATAGTCTTTTCCTAAACCTCTTTTCCTCTTTTCTTCTAGATCTTAATTCTACTCCTTTAGAGCTATTTCTTTAATTTTCCTCTTAATAGTAGCTAAAGAGGTATATTTATTTTTAGAAATATCTCTAGGGTCTCTTAATCTAGCCCCTAATTTAGTAGTAAAGTCTACTTTTTTATTTTCTAGAATATTCTAATAGATTAGAATCTAAACTATTTTAATATTATAGTCTCTATCTTTTAGCTCCTTAGCTATTCTTTTAATTTTAGAGATATACCTCTTACTACCTTCTAGAAGTAATTTCTATAGTCTCTAAATAGTAGCTTAACTATTAATAAATAGCTAGAGTTCTTTATTAGAAAAATAAATAAAGAGTAGATTTATTAAAGAAAGATTTCTCCTTATAGCTTTTAAGCTTTAAATAAAGGCCTACTCTATAGTAAAGAGTTCTATATTAAAAATTTCTAATTCTATCTCTAGACTCTAAGATCTATAGTTAGTAGTCCTAAAGTTATAAATTTCTACTTCTAGATAATCTATATTAAGTTTAGAGCTATTAGAATAGTAGATAATACTATCTTTATTCTTTAAGACTTCTTTAAGAAGATCTAGATACTCCCTTTTAGCTATCTCTTTTAGAGATTAGCTAATTTTAAAGTCTATTAGGTTCTCTAGACTTTGATTCTAAGGCTTAATCTAGTTCTGATTAATAGCCTCTATTTTAGAACTTAATAGAAGGTTAGCTATTTTAGAGGTTATTCTAAATAGTTAAGAAGATTCTAATTTCTTCTTTTTACCTTCTATATAGTCTAACTTAGACTAATTATAAAATTTTAACTAGTCTAGATTAATTCCTAAATCTCTTTCTAGGGGGAAGGATTTTAATACCCTAGTCCTAATAGAATGGTTATTTTAAAGTTTAACTACTCTTAAAATATAGTTTTAGTAGATTCTATTTAATTTTATCTTTATTAGTAGAATGGAAGCCTCAATTTCTATAGTATAGGATAGAGAGGTTTTAAAGGCCCCTAGAATCTTTCTTAGGGCTTTATTCTATAGAATTTTAAATTTTTCTAGAAGTTTCTTCTAACCTCTCTACTAAATAGGGACCTTATAGTCCGCTATTAAGATAATATATACTATATATAGCTATCTTATAGCTTAAAAAGAGAGACCTCTTTCTATATTAGAAAGCCTAGAAATTTAGTTTAGGACTTTTTTAGTAGCTAGAAGCTTTATCTCTATATATTTTTTAAAGGTTAGATTATTATTAAAGAATACTCCTAACCACCTAACTAGTTTCTTAGATTTAATATTTAGACTCTTTCCTTCTATATCTATAGATATTAAATCCTACTCCTTATCTATATTTCTATAGAAGTAGATAAATTCCATCTTATTAATATTTATTTAAATAAGAAGTTCTTTCTACCTTCTTAAGATAATCTCTAGAGCCTTCTTAAGCCTCTTAGAGTTTTCTTTCTTTAATTTTAAGCTTATAATTAAGCTAATATTATTAGTATAGCTAGGTAATTTTATATTTCTAAGTTTTTTATAATCTTTAAATAGATTTCTAATATAGATTATAAAAAGAATAGATAATATAGAAGAGTCTTATAGTATTCTTATCTCTATATCTCTTCTATTTTAAACTTCTCCATTAAAAGTAAGCTAGATAGTTCTTTTAGATATAAAGGTAGATATCTAGAGAATAAAAGATTTAAAAAAGCCTAATTCTTAATAAATCTTTATTAATTAATTTAGAGAAATATAATTAAATACTTCCTTAATATTAATAAAAAAAGAAGAGGTAACTAGTTTTCTTTTCTTTACTAGTTGAATATTATAGGTAAAACTTATAGTAGTATCTATAGTTAAAAATTACTTCCTTCCCCCTAACTAATCAAAATAAAGAAGATCTTTACTAGAAGCTAGAAATCCTAGCCTAGTAGCTATTATTTTCTCTAAGACCTTCCCTAGATAGTTTAATAGAGAGATAACTCTATAGGATTTAGAGATAGTCGAGTCTCTATTAGATTTTAGAAGAATAGCCCCTATTACCTCTCTCTAGTACTCTAGGTGATACCTATTTTAAAATGGTGCCTGGTAAAGCCTAAGGAACCTCTTTTCTAATATAGAGAAAACCTTTTAAATTATTAGAAAAGATATTCTATTAGGATTTAGAGCTTTTCTAGAAGAACTTATAAAAATAGCTTCTTTAAGCTTATCTTTAGTAAGTTCTAACTACTCTTATTCTTTCTCCTTATAGACTAGATAGTCTATAGTTTCCGATCTAGGTGGTGATTTAAAAAGAACCTCTATAAAGGCTTTATATTTTTCTTAAAAAGAAGTAGCTTTAGTCTCTAGATTATCTCTACCCTTATAGATTAGGATAGGGAGCTTCTCTAGTCTTCTTTTCTTAGTATAATTAAGGGCTAGGAAGATATCCTTCCCTTTAGCCTCTTCTAGAAAGTTATTCTAGTAGATTTATTTTATATTCTTAACTTCCTTAAAGTAGCTATTTCTAACTTCCTTATATTATTCTAAAGTAGTTAGGCCTTCCTTATATTTAGAGCTAGCCTTTTTTATATTTTTTTAAAGTTCTTTAAGATCTTTAGTCTATTAGAGCTTTAATTATTCTAATATTTATTTTTTAGGGATTATATCTTCTATAGCTCTAGTTAGGAGTCCTTATATTTACTTAGCTTCCTTCTCTAATTCTATATTAGAATATCTCTCCCTATCCTCTTTTAGGTAAGATCTAAATAGATCTTTCTCTTGATTTTGTTCTAGTTTCTCTAGAAATTTTTCCTAGTCTATATTTTATAGATTTAGTTAATTAGAATATATAGGGTTCTCTACTAGATTAGAACTATTAGTTTCTAGATAGAAGTAGATAACTTCATGATCTGATCTAGATTCTAAGGAGTCCTCTATCCACCACCTAAATAGCTTCTCTAGAAGTGATTAAGATAAATAGGTTAAATCAATAATTAATAGATTCTCTATTGATTTTAGATATATTAGTTTATTTTACTTATTAATAATCTTTATATTATTTCTTTCTAGCTATAATACTAGATTTTCAGCTCTTAAAGAGGTAGATATATTTAAATTCTAGAGTAGGTGGTAGGTATTTATATCTCCTCCTAATATATAGTTTTTAGAAGGAATAAAGTCTATTAGTTCCCTTTCTATTATTCTCCCTTCCTTAGGGCCTCCTAGTGGAAGTTTATTATAGATATTTAGAAGCTGAATATCTTTAACCTCTCTTTCTTTATTAGTGATATCTATAATTAGAAGATCCGGAGAGTTAACTATATCTAGTCTTAGATTAGCCTAGAATCTAGAGGCCTTTCTACTAAATATAGCTACTCTAGGCCTATATTCTCTATCTAATAGTAGAAGGCAATAATAGGATAGATAAGAGATTGTATATTGATTATCAGAGCTTATTTAGAGTTCCTAAAATAGAATAAAATCAATCTTTTTATTAAAAGCTATATCTAAATAGGTATATATAGATATATCCTTTCGAGCTATATTATTTTATAGAAAGCTTAATTTAGAAGAATTCTAATTATTAGTTATATTTTGATCTATTAACTAAATTTCAGGGGATTCTTGAGAGAGTAGAATCTCTACTACTTTAAGAACTAGCTTCTTTTTAGGAGTAGTAGGTCTAGAAGTAGAAAAACCAGTAGCTCTAGCTTCTCTAGCCTTTTTCTAATTTACTTCCTGATTCTTCTTATTAGAAGAAAAGCTAGATTGTTTTCTAGTAGGCTCTTATTTTTAGTAAAAGAAGTACTTCTTACTATCTACTATATATTTTTCTTTATAGTTAGTATATTTAGACTTAGAATAAGGATATTCTTTATCTATAGTACTATATATAGTATAAAAGTAGTATTTAATTTTATATTCTAGAGCATAGATTCAGTATCTAGGAGTCTGAAAATATCTAGTAGAGGGGTAGCTATATTTCTGATATTTATAGTATTGAACTTTAGCTCTAGATCTAGAGTTAGGGAGACTTTTTAATTTATCTACTTTATATCTTTTACTAGTTCTCTAGCTCCCTACTATTAGAATAGGCCTAGACTCCATTTTCTCTTTTAAAAAGAGAAGAGCAGAGGCTCTAGATCCTATTTCTAGTTATTCTGGTTTAGCTAACCATACTAGGATCTTAGCTATAGAATTAGATAATTCTTTATTAAAGGTAGTAATTTCCTTTTCTAGTAGCTTAAGTCCTTATTCCCCTCTAAAGGGGGCTAGCTAAATCCTATAAACCACTAAATAGTACTAATTTTTATCCTTTCTAGCTTCTATTTTTCCTTCTAAGGTAGGGTAGAATTTTAAGATAACTCTTTATCAGATATTCTTCTTTTCTAGTAGAAAAGTAGCTAAAAAACCTGGTATTGTAGTTAGAAGAATATCTTTACCCTTAAAGGTTTTAGATACTAAAGCCAGAACTAGTTTTAAGATATTTTCAAGGCTTTTAAAGTCCTGATTAATTTAATCTCTAATATCTAGACCCTCTAATCTAGTTAGATCCTACTCTAGGGCTTTAATATAGAGTTTACTAAAGGGGTTAGGGATTAGCTGATTTCTAGTTTTAGCTATAGTTAGTTTAATAGGTTTCTCTACTAACTTTAGCTCTCCTAGTTTCCCCTTCTTTACTATATTAGTATAGGTATCTACTACCTTCTTTTTCTACTTAGAAGATTGATTCTTTTCAAGCTCTAGAATTCTCTCTTCTAGGAGCTAGATTGGGGTTTTAGGTATAGATACCTTTTTCTACTTATATTTAATAAGCTATTAGAATTAGCTCTTTTAATTTTCTAGAATCTCTAGAGCTTTTCTATCCTTTTTAGTTTCTAGCTCCTATTCTATTAATTTAATAATATTCTCTAGATTCTAACTATAAGTATTAGAGAGGGAGAAATTAAAGGCTTAGATTTTAGGGACTTTATCTGTGATGCCAGATCACGTGATAGGTCACGTGCCTGCCTGCCAAGGCACCCACGTGACTCCCCTATACTTAAGAAACCAAAACACTGATTCTTCTCTAAAAAAATCAGTAATTAGCTCACTACTAATCTATTCTATACGTTCGCCATTTGCTCGTCTATAGTCTCGCAGTATCTTTAGCCCACAAGCCTCACAGTTCTAATCACTCCTATAGAAGAGGATATTCCGTTACTAAGACGAAAAAATAGCACTACGTACTTACGGAACTACTAGCGCTACTTAAAATAAAAATTTAGAAATAGACCCTTTCGAGGTCTATTAGTATTAGACCCACGGCCCTAGGGACTATTCTACTCAGATCCCTTTTGAAAATGAGTAAGATAGTTCTACTCTAGCCCTAGATAGCCAGGAACGTCAATAGGCCGACCAGCCTAAGGGCTATACTAATATACCAACCGAATAATATAACATAATACTATCTAAAAACGAACGGGCCTAGTAGCTCGAGGGCCACGGACCTAGAACTTATTATTAAGGGGACTATTTTACTTAACAAGCCTCACAGTTATAGTCTAAACGAAACGCTCCTACCCTAGGTACTATAAGCTAGATAACTAACCAGAGTAATATAGATAGGGAACTTGAGTTTTAGCTTCAGGAAGCGTCACGTGACCTCTAGTACTTGTAGAAGCATAAGGAGCTTGCGGACCTTCGAGCTAAAATCTCTCTTCTATAGGCATAACTTAAAGAAGATAGAACCCCTAATACGCCTAGTGCCTCTACGCCTTTTAGTACCTCTCGAGCTCAGGAGCTTAATCAGAGCGGACTACTAGGCCTATCCGTTAAATTAGTCCCGGACCAGGACCTCGATAAAATAGCCCGGGACCACCCTAAAATAGCCCGAGACTATCTCGAAATAAACTAGGACCAGATTACGTATTTATCAAGATATCTTAAGTAATCTACTCCCGATTGAGCTAAAAACCTTCTATATACTACGGAAATAAATACTAATTAGCTAATAGGCCGTATAGCTACTAACTATATAGATTTAAATAAGTCTACTATACTAAGGGCTCCAGACAAATCGTGCTTAGTTAACTCTTTACTAGAAGAGGTAGAAGGCGAAATTATCTCGCCCCTAATCATTTAATCGCAGAATAGGCAAGGCTCTATATTCTCTAGTACTAGCTAAAGATTAGACCTAGATAGTATTTATTAGGGACCGAATCACTTAATAGATCAAAGAGTTCTCGTATTTCGATCTTAGTAGACTATACTACTATCGGCCTAGCCAGAATCTATAGACTAAGCCTAACCGATCAAATAAGGAATACCTTAGATAAGCTTAGGGGGTGCGATAGTAACAAACCGAGAGCCGCGGAGACTATTATTCGAAATTCTAGAGATACTAGCTCGAAACCTGTAGATACTAGTAAGATTAAGTACTATCCTACGGGGCGTACCGATGTAGATTATAGAACTGCCTTTATAGCAAGTAACTTCCGGTACTAAGGAACCACTAATAGGAAATATACTAGTTAGGAAGCTTCCTAAGAAGTTCAAAGTATATAGTATTAAAGAATATAAGGACTTCCTAGTAGGCTACTAGATATTCTACGTCTATTAGGAGGCCTACTTTTATAGGAACAATAAGATAAAAGTCCTTAAGGCTACTACGTATTTCGATACCTATTTACAAATTAGGTGGACTAATTATTATCTAAACCTAATAGAAGTGCCTATATAGACTGAATTTATCTATTAGCTTTAGACTTAGATAGGGGATCCGAAAAGGTCCGCTGATAAAGTAGGCCGCTCCTATTTAATAGCTAGGCAAAAGGAATATTAATTAGTCTATGATTTTTTAACCTATTTGGAGCTCCTAGAAGGCTAAATACAAGTCCTATACTCGGAAGAGTACTGAAAGTCGTATTTACTTAATAAAGTCCTAGAAATTATTAGGGCTAAATTTAGTAAATATACTATAAGTATAGATTAATTATCTTACGAAAACCTTGTCTACCAGCTAGAAAAGGTAGAGGATAATATTAAAGAGCGTAGAGAACACTTATATAAAGAAAACTCGAACAGACCCTCGATACTAGGACTAAAATACTTAAATTACTAAGGAAATTCCGATAGATGGCCTAGCTTAAAATAAGAAACTAACTCGAAAAGGTTATAGAATATAGTAGGTGGGTCCTCAGACAAGAAATCATCAGGTAATAAGGACTAAGGGACTAAATAGCCCTACTATAAGATCTATAGATCAGACCACGCGAACGAATAATACAGGGCTTAATAATAAGGTAAGGGGGACTAAAAGGCGGAAAATAAGCCGAAAAATATAAAAAAGGTAAAAAATATATAAGGCGTGTCCTTTATATTACCTAGACTGCCGATAAGAAATCTTCAAGCTAATAAGAGCCTCCTACTATCTCCTTTACCCTACCTATAAGGGTCCAGACACCGAAAGGAGAAGTTATAATTAACACCCTAGTAGACTCAGGAGCCGAAGCAAATTGTATCAGGTAGTTCTAGGCTACTAATAATAGACTAAGCTTAGAATATAGTACGGTAAAAATAGTTAAATCTATTAAAGGCCGCTACCTACGCTACTTTAGCAAGTATAATTTATTAATAAGGGCTATTGATAATAAAGGCAACTTACACTTCTCTACGCATGAATTCTAGGCCCTGCTATTATTAGAAGGCTACGATATTATTCTAGGCTTTCTATAGTTAAGGTTTATTAACCCAGATATTAATTAGTATAATAATATATTTACTTATTGTAAAATAGACCCTGTAGAAGAGGAAAAACCGCACCTTAAAGCTTTCGATACTATAATCGAGGTCCTTACGGGTACCAAAGCCTACATACTATATATCTAACCTACGAAAGATAACCGAAAAGATATCTAAATCTCGTCTATCTAGACTAATAAGAGCGTCTCGGGTACTATATTACTCAATATTCCTAAGTACCTTAAGCCTTACACTCACATATTTGATAAAAATAGCGCCGAAAAAGCTCTATATCTACTAGGAGTTAAATATTAAATTAATCTAGAATTAGGGAAGTTACCACCTTTTATACTAATATATAACTTATTACAATTGGAGCTAGGGGCCCTAAGGGAGTACCTAGAGAAAGTAATAAGCAAAGGGTGGATAAGACCCTCGAAAAGCCCGACTAGTGCTCCTATCCTTTTTATACCTAAGAAAGACGGGGGGCTAAAAATATATATAGACTATCGGGGACTAAATTAGATCACTATTAAGAACTAATATCTACTACCACTTATTAGCGAACTACTAGATCGGCTATTAAAGGCTAAGTTCTTAGGTAAAATTAATATTAGGGATACCTACACCCGAATTCCGATTCGAGAGAAGGATTAATAAATAACTATATTTCGCACCTAATATAGGCACTTTAAGTATTATATTATACCTTTCGGCCTAGCTAATACTCCTATAACCTTTTAGGCCTATATTAACGAAATATTCGCGGATCTCCTTAATTAATTCTATATAGTCTACCTCGATAATATTCTTATTTTCTTAAATACACTAAAGAACTATAAAGCTTATCTTATCACGGTTTTTAAGTAACTTGCTTCTATATATTTATATATTAAGGCTTCTAAGTATGAATTTAAAAAGACTAAGATATCCTTTCTAGGCTATATAATTAGCTTATCAAGAATTAAAATAGAAGAGGACCGAATCTTAATAATTAAAGAATAGCCTACTTCTAAGTTTATTAAGGAGGTCTAATCCTTTCTAGGCTTTACTAACTTCTATAGAAGATTTATAAGGTCCTACGTATATATCGCAGCCCCTATATTTAAGCTAACTAAGGATTACAAGAAGGGGGAGAAGAAGCCGATTTTTTAGTAGACTTAGGAAGCGGATCGCTTATTTAATAATCTAAAGGCTAGATTTCTAGTCGCCCCCTTACTTACTTATTTTAACCCGGCTAGACGTATCCGGGTAGAGTCTGACGCAAGCGGCTTTGTTGTCTCAGCCATCCTATCTTAGCTATAGGATAATAATCTATAGTACCTAGTGGCTTTCTAGTCTAGAAAGCTCACAGGGGCCGAAAAGGGGTATAATACTCATAATTAGGAGCTCCTTGCTATAGTAGCTACTTTTAAATACTAGAGGTACTATCTAGAAGGAAGCCAGGCCCTAGTAGAAGTCTTCTCTAACTATGCTAACCTAAGGCAATTTATAATAACTAAATCGCTTAATAGGAGGCAGGGAAGATAGGTGGAGGCCCTTAGTGCCTATAATTTTATTCTACTATACTACCCAGGGAAATTAAATCCCGCTAACGCACCTAGTCACCGAGTAGATTACGCAGACTTATATGATAGAATGATTAATCTATCTACCCTATAGTAGAAATTAAGATATTCTATAGAGTAAGGGTGGGTACTAGATACCTATAAGGAAATAATACCCTTAGTAAGATAGCTCCGGGTACCGTATAAGCAAAACTCCTCGCCACTTAATTATCTTACTAGTCCGCCTAGTTATTATATACTAGAATGCGGAAATCCTTCTACTAGTTCCATAATTCGGTCCTAACTATTCGGCCTATTAAGCTAAAGAACTACCGATAGCGTTAGAGGTATACCTAGGCTCTTCCTTATACCACGCCTATTAGTTAATCGCGCCTTAGCAGGTGAGATAGCTTATAATAATATACTAGAGTCTTTTAATTCTATACTTCGGAGGATCTAAGATTAGGACCCTTATATAATAGAATATAGGAGTGAATTAGCGACTTCTAGTATATTAAAAGCTGATAGTTATTTATAGTCTATTAATACCCATAGAATCATCCGAAGGGACTAAAAAGTATATATTCTACGTAGTCCTGCGCTAATTAGTAAAATCCTACGTATTAATTACGATAACCTATAGGGGGGTTATTTCGGGGTTAAGAAAACTATCGAGGCTATTAAAAGCAAGTACTATTAGCACGGCTTATTAGTAGATATCTCAAACTACGTCTTAATATACGATATTTGCTAAAGGGTAAAAGCCTATAGATATAAATAGTATAGTAAACTCGGTACTATTCTACTCCCTAGTAAGCCCTTCGAGACTATTATATTAGACTTTATTACGGGTCTATTACTATCTCACTTAGAAGATAATATCTTTAATACCCTTTTAGTTATTATAGATATCCTTACTAAGTTCGCTTTATATATCCCTTGTACTAAGGATATTAAAGTAGAAGGACTAGGATACCTAATATTCAAGAATGTTATTAGTCTATTTAGTATGCCTGCCAATCTAGTGACTAATAGGGGTACTCTTTTTACTTGCAAGTTTTAATCTACTCTTTGCTTCTATCTAGGTAGTAAAAGGTGGCTTTCTACCGCTTTCTATCCGTAAACTAATAGTCAGACAGAGTACTAGAACTAAACTATAGAGCACTACCTAAGGTGCTTTACTAACTTTAATTAGGATAACTAGGTTAGCTAGTTACCTATGGCTCAATTTATCTATAATTAGTCCTAATATTCATCCACTAGTAAGGCCCCAGCGGTGGCTCTAATAGGCTATAAGCCTAAGTTATAAATCGATATGAGTTCTAAACCCCCTAGGTTATTACTAGTTATCGAGGTAGTAAAACGCGTATCTGCGTTAGATAAAATATATAAAATACTCCTATCTAAACTTTAGAAAGCCAGAGACA
The DNA here is from genome assembly GCA_000151175.1 of Trichophyton equinum CBS 127.97. Lineage (NCBI taxonomy): Eukaryota > Fungi > Ascomycota > Eurotiomycetes > Onygenales > Arthrodermataceae > Trichophyton > Trichophyton equinum. The sequence continues at coordinate 10,079 of DS995766.1, read as the reverse complement.
ATCAGAAGAAGTACTACGATAGAAATCATCTGCTAGTTAGCTTTAACGTAGGTAATTAGGTCCTCCTAAATAGAAAGAATCTGAAAATAGTTCGCCCTACTAGGAAACTAGATTATAAATATCTAGGCCTATTCTAGGTACTAGAGAAATGGGGAAGCCAAGCCTATAAGCTTAAATTAACTCCTGCCTATAATAAAATTTATCTAGTCTTTTATGTATCCCTGCTTGAGAAATATAAGCAGAGAGAGGGGGAAACGCCGCCCCCTGGGTCTGAACTGGTTGATAGTGAGGAAGAATAGCTTATAGATGAAATCTTGGAAAAGAAAGTTAATAAGAATGGCAAAGTGCTTGGATATCGAGTCCGCTAGAAAGGCTAGGGCCCCTTAGAGGATACCCTAGAACCTTTGGAACATATTCAAGATACTAAAGTATTTGAGATATTCTAAGAAAAGGAAGTAGAAAGAATAGCGAAAGCTCCTACTCGTAAAAAGTAAAGATAATAAAAGACTAAGCAAACTATCCTTATCTATATTCTTATATATAATTAACTTAAATATACTAATTTAATCTTTTAGGGTACTATTCCTCTTAAATTTTTATAGATTTCTAAGCAAAACGGTCTAAAAATCAGAGAATTTCGATTAAAAACGAGTCGAAAAAGCCTAAAATAGGGACGTATCGTTACATATCGTAATATACGAATAATCACGATTAATTAAACCCTATCTATTCCCACAAATATAGTTTTCGGGATAGATTTATAAATAATAAAGGAACCAAGAAGCTTAATAGTGCTAGAACCATTCGGTAAAACGGCCCTATATCTACTAAAAATAACTCAAAAGGTCCTAGAAAAGAAAAAGGGGAATATATATAGAATCAATATATAAGAGATTAGAATTTTTTATTAATTTTCAAACCTATTCTCGGAGATTCTATTTAGAAAGAGAATTCCCACACAAGGATTCTAATACCCCCCATTGAAAAATTTCGACCTATATATTATAATATATGGCTCTATCACGAATAACTAGCCAATATATAAGAGGAATAGGGGGGATATTCTATATCCTATCTATTAAATGAGCTCTTTCTATCTATATTTTTCCCTAGAAAGAAAGGGTTTTTGATGGTTTTACTGAGGCAGGAGATAAGATAGGGATAGAAGACTCAAAAGGGATCAGAAAAGAAGAAATCTGGACTCTATTTAACTAAATAACCGGCTGTTAAAACATCATTTCGGCTTAAATTCTTGGAGATAAAATTTTTAAAAAAATAAAGGAAAACCACTTAACTAGAAAGCTCATCCCTACACACTAAAGTGCGACTTATAGTCCAATTATTAGAAAAGACTAGCCTACGGTACTAGTTAATCTAGTATAGGCGAGTATCTTCTTACTCTAGCCCCTTAACCTCCTTAATAGTCTCGTAACTAGACTATAATAATATATTTTATTCGAAAAATATAGCGAATTTAGCGTTATTTTATAGATACCTAGAGGGAGTAGAATACTTATACCCCTATACCAAACCTACAATCTGCCTAGCACGGGCTATCCCTCCGACCTATACGGCCTCGAACCGTATCTCCCGAACTAGCTCCATAATTTTATTATAGAGCCCCTTAAGCTCCGTAATTATGGTAGGGGCTACAGACTACCCCGCCCTACGCAGACTAAAAATAGCCATCCTAAGATAGATAAAATAGTAAATATCTAGTATCTTATTAAGCTAAAATACCTATTAGTAGAACTATTTTACTTAAAATTATAAGGAATTTTTAGCTTTTCGTTTCTAAATTTCAACTTACTAGTTTATAGTGGCGGCTAGCTTAGCAATAATCGCCATATATTCCCCTAGTGCCTCCCGAAACACATAGTATATCTCTCTAGCTTAATCGACTAAAGCACCGTTTACACAGTACTTTCCTAAAAAGATATCCCTATTAGTAAATTCCTAATAATTAAATATACCTAATAATATATTAAATTAATCATATATTATCGCGAATATATTTAATATCCTAGCTAATCCTATAGTAAAATAAAGGGTATTTCTCGGGAAAATCAACCAAATAATAGAAAAGTCTAGGGGAATTTAAGTAAAATAATCTAAAAATCAGGGTATTAAAAAGTCAAAGGATATTAACTCAGAAAAGGGTATCAAATTTATAAAATATCTCAATATTTACAATATATACTAGATAGTCTCTCTAGTATAAGAGCGGAGGTCTAATAATATTATTAAGAAGGAGCAAAAGACTCAACTTCTAATAAAAAAGTAAGAAAAAGGGAGTAAGGGCTCAACCTAGGGTATTAATTAATTTTTTTTAGGAGCTAGATAGCTTAACCAAGGAATTTAAACCTATGGAACTTTCACTAAAAAGAAGAAGAAGAAGGCAGGGGGCTATCAACAAGGGGGGCTAGCAAGAAGTCTCTATGAGAAAGGACTAATAGCTTAAAAGAAGAAGAAGAAAAGGAAAGAAGAAGAAGAAAGAAGTAGGAAAGGAAGGCCTTTATATATCCTACTTTATCTGGATGAGTTATCAGACTATCTAGAAAGATAATGCGTCGACGACACGCGTTTTTTTCTAGTATCTATTGAGTGAATTCATCAATAGATTCAAACCTAATAAGAATCTTTAATAATTGATGCTGAGGATAGCACCCAGAGAAGGGGGAGGCAACTATGATGCCAGATCACGTGATAGGTCACGTGCCTGCCTGCCAAGGCACCCACGTGACTCCCCTATACTTAAGAAACCAAAACACTGATTCTTCTCTAAGAAAATCAGTGATTAGCTCACTACTAATCCATCCTATACGTTCGCCATTTGCTCGTCTATAGTCTCGCAGTATCTTTAGCCCACAAGCCTCACATTATCCTCCTTCTAATTCTTTACTTTAGAAGGAGAGTCCTCTAGGGCTCGTTTCCTTAATTGAGCTAGAACCCTTCTAGATTCTTTAGGCTTTCTTATTTTAGCTAAGATTTAGAAGGGGTTCCTAGATTCAAGTACTAGGGGGCTTTTTAAGCCTACTTCCTCTAGAGACTACTACTCTATTCCCTAGTAGTCTCTCTTCTAGCTAGTACTAGATAAAGAGATAGGTTTTTTCCTAAGAAAGTTTATCTAGAACTTCGAAAAAAGAAAACTTATTAAAGAAAAGAAGTAATTTAACTAGATATATCTCTTTTAAAATTAAGTATATAGCTCTCCCTTCTTAGAGAAGTATATTCTAGTAGTAGTTTTTAAGGAGAACTACTAAACTAGAAGGTTTTTTATAGGAAAACCTATTTAAAACTATTAGAGAATATTTAATAGAGAAATCTACCTCAAACTTCTAGAGTCTGACTTAGATATATCTAAAAAGGTATATAGTCTAGAAGAGGGAAGAGAAGTAAGGGGAAAAGGTGTAGGTACTAACGTGCCTATTTTCTCTAAGAAGAATCCTAGGTAAAAGAGCTAATACTTTTTATATAGTAGTATTTAACTATTTTGTGAGGCTTGTGGGCTAAAAATACTGCGAGACTATAGACGAGCAAATGGCGAACGTATAGAATAGATTGGTAGTGAGCTAATCACTGATTTTCTTAGAGAAGGATCAGTGTTTTGGTTTCTTAAGTATAGGGGAGTCACGTGGGTGCCTTAGCAGGCAGGCACGTGACCTATCACGTGATCTGGCATCACAGTTGCCTCCCCCTTCTCTGGGTGCTATCCTTAGCATCAATTATCAAGGGCGTAGGTTAGCGCGGTTATAACCCGCCACCACCCAATAACTAGCGATATTTGGGGGGGATAACGTACGAACTCCCCCCAATAAGACAGATATTGCAGCTTATAATTAGTAATCAGTTATACTTCAGGTTATTCCCACTCGTACGAATCAGAGGGTAGAAAAAGAGATTATCTTAATAAGCAAATTTTATAGAATAAATAGGGGGAGGCCTACTTGGCTTTACCGTACGATATAGACTATATAGCTACTAATCCTAAGTACCACGGAGAGGTGTAGGCTATACTTGGGTAAAATAAGAACGTAGCAGAAACTTTTAGGGAAAATAAGAACGTAGTAAGAACTCGTACGGGCTAGGATAAATCCCCCCTAATATACCCCCTTTTTTTAGTATTTTCATAGAGATTCCGGGCCGGTTCCCAGCTATCTCCTTTTCTATATCCTCTTTCCTCTTCATTGTACGTGGGAGCAGGGTCATACCCCTGTTGTCCCTTCTTCTCTCTCTTCTTCTCTCTCTTCTTCTCTCTCTTCTTCTCTCTCTTCTTCTCTCTCTTCTTCTCCTTTTTCTTCCCCTTCATGGCCGTACGGGAGTAGGGTTATATCCCTATTATCCCAGGCACTTCCTTACTCAATAAGGATGGGGTTGGCAGAGCCACTAGGGAGAGCAGTATAAGGGGGGGGAGTAGGGCTATCATCTGCATATCGTACAATAGTATTAGGCAAGCTATTTAGGCTATATCTTGCCCTATAATCCCGCTATTTATAATTAGTATATGCCCCTCTAAAATAGTTAATATATCTTCGGTAGCTTAGAAAAGGGGCTATTCCTAGCCTATCCTCCGTATAGGTATTGTATGGCTAAGCTATTATCCTCCCTCGAGATTATATTAAAATCCTATTTATATAGGATTATCTATAGGATCCAACTTGCTAGGGGTTAATCCGGCCCTATATGAATTCGATATCCCTCCTAAGGAGGGAAAATAAAACGATACTTTAAGGGCTATAGTAGAAGCACCCTAGTTCTAGCTAAGAGGCTAGAATAACTCCGTACGGAGAGTTTAGTAGCTAAGGGGGGACTAATTCTACCTCTTGTAGGTTCTATTAAGCTATAATAGGGTCGTATTATACTAGAGCCCTATAGAATAATCAATATATATCCCAAAACTATATCCCTCCTTTATTTTCTTTCTACTTATATTTCTTCTCGTACAAGGGCAAGGGAGGAGGGAGAGCAGACAAGTAAGAGGTTGAAATAAGGAATTAATCTATACCCAAGTTAGCTATATCTATAGGGATATACGATAAAGAGGAGGAGGAGTAGAGAATATAAATAGAAAGTAAACTTACTTTAATTAAAAGCTTTCTTCTTCTTCTTCTCTAAAACTAATAGCCTATACAGGCAGAGTAGAGAAGTAGTATTAGATATTACTATACTAAGGGAGGGGAGTAGTACTTACAAGTAGGTAGAACAGGCAGTCTTGTATAAGAAAAGGAAGAGAAAAAGAGAAAGAGAAAAGAGAAGGAAGAAAAAGAGAAAAAGGGAAAATTTTATATTTATATCGACGTACTAGGCGTATTATATAGAATTTACTATAGAATAAATCTATTAACTAGTAGCTATATAAATATCTTCTATATATATTCCTGTACGAAGCCTTGAGTAAAGTAATAAGCAAAGGTAGCACTACTATATTACTTCTCTTTTACTAGGGACTATACGGAGTAAGTAAATAGAAAAAGAGAAAGATATATAGGATAAGAAGGGATATATAGAATAGAGGGGGAGGGGAGGGGGAGGGAGGGGAAGTCCGTACGAAGAAAGGGTATAAAGTTAAGCTCAATTCTTCCTTAAGAAGTTATATAGTATATTAAGAGTAAGCCTTCTCCTCTTCTATATCTACTTAACCTTATTAATAGTAGTAGTAAGAGTAATCCCCCCTTACTACCTTCGTACGATCTTATCCAGGACTACCTTTCTGCGGCTAAATATTATCTACTCCTTGGGTAAGTAGCGCCTCTATTAAGTACTAAGTATCTCCTCTAGATCTCGTATAGCCAGCCTAGTCCTAAGGCCTATAGTCTACTCCCGCTATAAGTTAGGCACAGTCTTAATCGTACGGGAGAGGGAGTAGGTAGAGGGGAGGCTAGTCTCTATATTAGTCCTAGTCCCCTCCTGCCTCTAGGCTTGTCTCTAGGGCGGATCGTACGGAGTGGCTATAGAGGATAATAATATAGCTACTATAGCTATAGGCTAGGAGAGACGGGGGGATAGATCCTGACTTCGTACGGTATTACCTATAGTATTAGGAGCTATAGGGGTTGTAGTAAGGCCCTTGCTACTCCCTGCTATCTCTAGATTACCCTAAGATTGGGTGTTGACCCGTACGATAAAGGAGGTTGTCCCATTAAGTAGGCCTATAAGGTTAGTATTAATTTTCTAGAGATAGACTAGGGCCTCTAACTTTGATACCTAGAATAACTAGGAGAGAGACTGCTCTAGTACCTAGAGGCGGTTACTAATAGCTAGGATCATACGGCGAATCTAAACCTCCTCTAGCTCCTCTATATAGTTAAGAGACTCCTATACCTAGTAGGAGTATTAAATATAGTCCTGCCGTATAAAGAGAGGGTGATTCTATATTAGATGATTAGGGAACTCCTACTTAAAGATAATAGAATCCTGGAGGAGGATCGTACGGAGCTAGGATAGAAGGTAAAGAAAGCCCTAGGCTACTAGATCACTCTTATTAGAGGCCCTATTATCAAACTATATAGACTTAGGTAGTAGAGACTTTAAAGAGGTGGATGATATCTTCTCTTCGTACGATCGAAACTAGCTACTCTAGGTATCTAACCATGGCTATAGCGCGGATATTAGCGACTCTGGGGACTATACCTTAGCCCGTGGTAGGTAGTAGTTGCTCTAAGTAGATAAATTAAACTCTACCATCCCCCGTACGAACTCACGGGGAAGATAGATAAGATAGTAGCTAGATAAAGTATCACTATTCTATCGTCTAGCTCTATAGATCTGGTTCTTATTGACTCCAA
>DS995767.1:132588-155879 GCA_000151175.1 Trichophyton equinum CBS 127.97 | reverse complement strand
TTTTTTTTTTTCTGTCCTGATGAAGTTCATATTTACAGCTACCCGACGATAATACAAGTACAAACAGCTCGAGTAGGTTGAAGGAACTGAGGAACGAGCAGTGAGCAAAGGTCATGTAGAAAAGACATATTATTCCATTATTAGACAGACAAAACAAAAAAGGTATATTATTAAGTACTGTTGGTACAAAGTACGTGTATGGCAAAAGAGTATGGGAGAAGCAGGATAAGAAAAGTAGTCGGAGAACGAAGGTGATTAGGTGGCTAAACGTTGATCCTCTCGCTCTGGGGGCATCATTAGGTCTCGTTACTTATTTATTTAGAAGTTTTAGGTGGTCCTATAAGCGGGCGATTAGTTATGCTGTCTCTCATATGAAGCTAATAAGTAGAAAGCGAATATCTTACCAGTCCTTCGAATAAACCTTCTCCTGTGGTGGCACAGGTCGGTACAACGTACCATATCCTGTCCTTGAGTTGAGAGAGTTGCAGTTTTTCAGTGACTTCTTGTGGGCTCATAGCTGTAATTTGGAGTATGCCGTTAGTTGGCTGTAGATAGAAGAAAACGCAAAAGGCAGAAGAGAGGGAGAGTGGGAAGGAGAGTAGTCCGTACCTCCGGGGATATCTTGTTTATTGGCAAAGACTAATAGGAGGGCCTCCTTCATTTCACGATCGAGGATGATTCTGTGTAGTTCCTGGCGGGCTTCATCGATACGGGCACGGTCATTTGAGTCAATAACAAAAATCAATCCTTGTGTGCCTGCACAAGCTCTTCAGTCAGCAACTGTCTCGTGGTCAAGGTGAATGCCATGTGTATCGTACCTGAGAAATAATGTCTCCACAATGGCCTGATCTTGTCCTGGCCACCAACATCCCACACGTTGAATTTGACATTCTTGTATGTCACAGTCTCGACGTTGAAGCCGACGGTCGGGATGGTGGTGACGTCCTGGTTTAGCTTGAGCTTATAGAGAATGGCTGTTGACGGTCAGCGTGGTCAGCAAACGGGCAGGCAGGCAGAAAAGAGAGAGCTGGAACGTGGTATGCGGAGGGGCAGTCTCGTACTTGTCTTTCCGGCAGCATCCAGTCCAAGCATGAGCAATCTCATCTCCTTCGATCCAAAGATCTTGCCCATGAGTTTCGAGACTTGGCCGCCCATGGTGAATGTGTTGAGCGTGTGAGTATTCGTCTAAGCGCAGGGACGTTTTATTTGGCGGATACAGGTATGCAGGTTTCCGGTATACGATGCGTTGATCAACAGACGGACGTTAACAGGCTCTTCTTATTGCTTTCTGGGCTGCGAGGACGTTGATCCCTTCGAGAGAGACGGCGAAGGAAAAAGGCGGATCTGAAGAAACAATTTGAAACGAAGGGGGGGGGGGGGGGGAAGGGAGGGAGAGGATAGGGAGGAGGGTGGTTGGTCAAGGAAGAGTCAGGAGTCAATTGCCGCGCGCGCAGGGAGCAGTTCTCGCCGGAGGGCCAAGGGGCGGAATCGGCAAGATAGGCGCGGGCCACAAGGCGCTGGGTCTGCTGCTTTCCGGGCGCGTCTTCCTCGCAGGTGCGGCTGGCGACGTTATGCGTTTCGTTTTGAGCTGTTATGCCTGCTTCCTCCGAGCAGAGAGAGCACTCTCACCCCACAGGCAGCTTGCAGTTCAAGGAACTATCTGACCTGCCACGGCGTTCGGCGCTCCGTCGTAGGCGTCGAGGGAAGAGAAAAAGAAACTTCTGGTCAATTGGGCTGGCGTAAAGGCTGGCGCAACCCCTTCACATAGTCAGCCCTCGATCTCGGCTTCGTCGGTCTGCCTTTAATGCTGCGTTCTTCAGGCTCGCGTCGTTCGTTCCGATGCTTGCGATTCTCCTTTTTTTTTACCCCTGAGGTTGTTTTATGTCTTTTTTTTATTTTCTTTTTCTTTTTTTTTTCCTTTTTTTTTTTTTTCTTTTCTTTTCGAGGCTTTTAAGGTTTAGGGATGAGTCACGTGGGAAAGACAGGTGACACGCTCGTCTTAAAGAGGTTAGCCACCTTCCGGGTGACTAAGATGGTGACTAATAGTAGCAAGAAGGAGGCAGCGACGACGACGCTCGATGGAGACGAATACGGCGTGTTTATATAGAAGAGAGAGAGAGAGAGAGAGAGGAAGGGAGGGCGATGAAGACGAAAACGAGCGGAAGGGTCGCCAAAGTGAAGCCAGTGAGCCGAGATAGCCCCTTGCATGATCGCCCGGAGACACCCTTGCTGGCGTTTCAGACGGGCGACGGAATTCGGGAGGGTCCTCGATAGACTTGCCCTTACATTGATGGAGCTATAGGACGGAGGTACGGAGCAGATGTAAGTATAAGTAGTAGACTGCAGTACAGTGGGTGGCTATGAGTGTGACTATTTGAATAATAATGCTTTAAATGCAGCGGTGACACCTAGTTGATGGGGATATCTCTCTCGCTACGCTGAAATGAGGCGCTATCTTCAAACTACGGAGGACGATAGCGTCTGTACTTATACATGGGTAGCTAGATACTCGGCAGCATGTTTAGATGAGAGGGTTCTTATAGACAGGGGGGTAGGCCAACATTACATGGAAGCAGTCAGGTTTCCACAAGTCCACGCATGCTGGAATCTCGTTGAAACAGGACAATTCTAGGGCCATGCTTCATTTGTAAAGCCGCGTCAGGTTGGTGAGAAAAATTGGTAGGCATGCAAACGATGCTTCAACATCGAACATAAGTCCTCCATATTCCATCCTCCATACAGCCTTTGAAGAGTTCTCGGGTTGGCCATCACTAAGGAGTCGAGTTAATAGTTTTATGGCGCCATGCACAATTGTGGCGTGTTGAACCGAGAGAGCCTTGCCATTGCATGCAGCTCTGGCGGTCCGCCTTGAGAGAACTGGGCCCTTTGCTTCCTTCCGGCCAGTACAATTTCACCGTGTTCCTCGGTAGATTCGTTCATGGCAGCAGGAAGTGCCCTCTTTGATCTTTAGAAACCGTGTTTGAAGGCTTCCTTGCCAGCCAAAATGAAACTCCATGATGGCCGTGGCAAACGGCGGTTGGTTTGGAACGCCAGCTTCAGAGTGAGGGGTCATGTTCAGGGCTTGGTGAGCCTCAAAATAATCTTTTTAACCTTCTCTTACGTTATGATTGTCTCAGGGGGTGTCTTGTTGGGATTTGTGTGCCTTTTCCGCTTTTTTGCTTTTGTCGTCCCCAGCGAATGGGATCCTGGCATAATAACAAAGAAGATTGTGCCGCATTGTACCGTTGATGAGGCTCGGGGTCGGTCAGCCTATCATGACATGCAGGTAATCATCCCAGAGATGTGCACGTCCCTGTATACAGCGCAATATGTGCATGCTTTGCCAATCTTTGCTCTCAACTCCACGGATTTCACTGGATGGATGCCATCCAAGACTCCGCATGCGTTTCTGGCATTTATTTAACTGCTCAGGCACATGATCTCGGCACGTCAGGTCCACGGGCTCTTCTCTCGAACCGATGCCAACGACAGTGTGGTCGTACGTACTCCGTACTGAGGGTATTTATCTGGATGCGACAAGAAGCACGACGAAGATCATCTTGATATTAATGGTCGCTATCCTTTAGCCCTCGATGGACGCTTGTCGGATATTCCGAATCGTTTGACAAGAGAACAAAGCATTGTCTCCCCTTATCCCATCCAGCCAACACGCAGATTCGAGCTGCTGCTGCCCTGCTGTCTTTTCTTTCGTCGTCTTTCTTCGTTGGTTTTGATCTCGGGCCACCTGCAGGAAAAGAGTCACGTGGTGCATCAACGAGGTTGGCTTCGAAGACTTCTCTCTCAGCAGTTTTCTTTTTTTCCGCTTTTGATGCGGGCGAGAAACAACAAAGTGCGTCGATATTGAGAAAGTGACTGGTTGTTATCGAGAGCTGGAACCCAGTCGGGACTTCAGTATGCACTTTGTTCAAGAGTCAACTTAAACTACCCGTTCCACTGGGCTGGAGTTATGGCAAACACCTAAATTGGTCCTGCGTTAGGAGGAGATCAGAGTAGACCTGAGCTGGCGAAAGATAGCACAAAATGATACCCCCCATACAGCGCAGGCTGGACTTGAATTTTTCACTGCCGTAGCTCTGGTAGCCTCTTTCCAGCCCCTCATGTAACTGAAAGCAGGGTGCATTGATGTGTCGATGGTCCCAGTCTCAATGCTGAGCTACCTCATCATTGGGAAGACTAAGAAGCTCCCAATTCTTGATAAACAAACCCTCGCTCGGCTAGAATATGCAGTGTAATAATACTACATGAGCCAAGTTCTCTTGAGATCAACTACCTTGTCTTGCAGTTCCGTTGATACTGGCGATGGATCCGAGTGGTTTTCTCAATCAACTCCGGTTCCCAATTTTGGGGAGCGGATATGAAATGCATCTCGACCACACTCCCTATACGAGAGCAGGGGTAGCCGGGGCAGAGAAAACACTTTCTCTTAGGCAAACCCGGCTCCTCCGATGCCTGGTTGCCAATGAACTGACCCCCGCTCTGCATCATTGGGCTGGTGACGATGTAGTTTGACTAAAATCGCACTTATTCGCGCAGGGATTCGGAGACCATAACTAATGTACCAAGAGGGAATAAAAAAAAAAAAAAAAAAAAAAAGAGAGAAGAAAGAATCCCACAGAGCAGGCGTGGTGAATGTTACATAAGAGCGATGTTATTAACGTCCGAGTGTACTATTAAAGTACACTGTGTGCTCCTTCCTGCGCAGTCGCTCAGGAGGTGTGCATATAACAGTTTCATCCTCGCATATCCGTGACAGAAATCACGCATCGGAGTATGAAGTAGGCCGTCCTAGTTTATCATAATGGAAGAAGTTGACCTGGTCGTCGTTGGCGCAGGTAAGTCGGCTGTCAGCTCCACACAACGCTGACCAAGTCAGTTCAAAACACTGACACCACTGGGGGCTAGGACCATACGGTCTAAGTGCTGCAAAGACATACCTGGAAGTCTATCCTTCCGCCAACGTTATTGTTCTGGAAGCAGAATCGTCCATTGGAGGAGTATGGGCAAAGCATCGTCTCTACAGTACTCTATGCACCAACAATGTCTTTGGCTCACTTGAGTTCCCGGACTTTGCCATGGATGCTGAGACATTTGGTGCAGAGAAGGGCAAACCTATACCCGGGCAGACCGTGCATGCGTATTTGAATGCATACGCAAAGAAGTTCTGTCTGACAGATAGAATACGCCTTCGAACGAGGCTCATCTCTGCCGAGCATAGAGATAATCCATCGTCATGGCTTCTCACCGTGGATGCAAACAGTGATGGAATGGAGGCTGCGGTTGGAAGCACTTCGACTATCCTCACTCGGAAATTGATACTGGCAACTGGGCTCACATCACGGCCACATCTCCCCAAGTTCAAGGGCCAGGAAACATTTGATGCACCGATATTTCATTCTCGGAATATGCCAAAGTATGAGAATGAACTGTTGCACCCGGACAAGACCGTGGTCGTGTATGGAGGGGGGAAGGCTGCCTGGGACATGGCCTATACCTGTGCAGCAGCTGGAGCGTCTGTGCACTTTGTTATTCGTGAAAATGGTCGCGGGCCTGCGTGGATGTCCCGGCTCAGGATCACACCGCTCAAGATATTGCTTGAATACCTGCTTCTGACCAGATGCACGACATGGATGTCTCCTTGTATCTGGGCAACGACGGGGCCAACGAAATTTCTGCATGAGACTTGGCTGGGTAAACAACTCGTCAGCGGCTTCTGGGCCTTGGTAAAGAACGACGTGATGACCGCCAATAAGTATAACAAGCACTCAGAGGTCAAAAAGTTGACGCCGTGGATTGATCCGTACTGGGTGTCCACGTCACTGAGCATCCTGAACTACCCGAGTGACTTCTTTGACCTGGTGAGGAGTGGCCAGATCAAGGTACACATTGCCGATATCGATTCTCTGTCCAGCCGGAGGGCGCATCTTTCCAACGGTACATCTCTCAAGGCCGATGCTGTAATATGTGGAACCGGCTGGGAAGCTCGATCACCCATAACGTTTCTGCCTGAGGGGATCGACGAGCAGCTAGGAGTGCCCTGGGCTCCCGAGCCGCTGGACAAGTCACTCCTCGAGGCTGCAGATAAACATATTCTGAGACAGTTCCCGCAGCTCAAGGCCTCTGTCAAAGTGAATGAGCGTTTCAAGCACTTCTCTGCGGACGCTGAGACTCTCTCTTCCCATCCATACCGGCTGATTCGATTCATGGCGCCTCCAAAACTAAAGGACCGCTCAATTGTCTTTCTTGGGATGGCAGCCAATATAGATACGGCCGTGACGTCTCAGGTACAGGCCCTATGGGCCACTGCATATCTCTCAGGCCAGCTTGAAGTGCGCCCGCTGGTCCCCCGGCCGGCTGAGCCCAAACCGACGGCAGAGGAAGACAAGACAGACTGGGAGGTAGCGCTCTACTCGCAGTTCAGCATCTGGCGGTATCGAGAGGGTATGCGCATGCGTAATCCGGACTTTGTCTTCGAATCCATCCCCTATATTGATCTGATGCTGCGAGACCTGGGCCTGCAGCGCCGCCGCAAAAAGGGGTTCTTCCGCGAGCACTTCACCGTGTACCGGCCTCGAGATTACCAGGGCATGGTAGACGAATGGAAAGCAAAGAGTAAGACAAGGTCATCCATCAGCACCGAATAGGGATGTAACTCTTTTGCTTCTTGTTTCTTTTCTGTTTGGTATCTCCTTGTTGCTTGCAGCGTAGCTTTGATATTGTCCACGCCTCAGCCTCACCCACGCCAGCCAAGGACGGGCCTCAATCCCAAGCTTAGGCTGATAACTAGTTTAAACCATTTCGATATAAGCATACGATATGATGAACGCATTCTTCCCGTGTCTTTAAAACAAGACATCCTATTTTTGGCCCTTGACCCTGAGGCTGGGGGGGCAGTCAGATGGACGGCGGGTGGAGGACAGCGCAAGCTCGAAACCGTTCTGCCTGCCTGCTGTCTCAGTTGCTTGTGATGGGATAACTCGTTAGCTAGCTTAGGTAGTTAGCAGCCAGGCAGCGTAAGTTACAGTATAGACATATATAAGCTGAGCGAGGCCGCCAGCCTGACCGGCTCCTGGGGATCGCTGCATCTAAGAAGCAAAGCCATGGCCGACATCCACAGCCTCCCCGTCGAGATCCTCTACCTCATCCTCTCCTTCATCAGCGCAAGCCCGCCGCCGACCGCCGACGAGCGCGCACTGCGAGACCTCCCCAGCCACGCCGTAACGTCTTCCAGAACGACCGACCTCAAGAGCGTCTCGCGCGTGTGCCGTCAGTTTCGCGAGTTCTCCCGCGAGCACCTGTTCAGCTGCTGCCGGTACGAGCTGCGCGACCAGGACCGGTTCCTGGCCTTCATCAGCCGCCATGGCCTGGCCGAGCACGTCGAGAGTGTCGCCGTCTCGGTCCGCAGCATCTTCCCTGGCAGCGAGAAGCAGCTGTGGTGGAAGACGCTGTTTGCGGCCCTGAACCCGACGACCGTCACCGTCGTTGCGCCGCCGTTCATGATCGCGGACATGGCGCAGTGCGCTCTCCAGGGCGACAAATGGGCCTTTGACATGCCGCTGCAGACCATCCAGTTCCGCCAGCAGAAGCAGCAGCAGCAGCAGCAGCGAGACCAGCAGCCTGATACCCAGATGGCCATACCAGCAGCGGAGGGAGAGAGCAGCAGCAGCAGCAGCAGCAGCAGCAGCGACGACGATAGCTTTCTCACCGCGAAGCCGTGGACGCAGCTGCTGTTTAACGAGGGCTCGTCTCTGCAGGCGTACAGCGTGGAAGACTACTTCCGCCTGCGTCCTCCGTCCATCATCAACCACTGGGGCTCCGTCGACCCATTGCAAGCAGTCAACCTCCCGTATCCTGCCTCTGCCATCTCGCGGCTGACCTCGTTTCGCTACATTGCCGTCTTCCCCTTCTACAGCCATACTAACCTGGTGCTCAAACTGTTCCGCAGCATGACCAATCTGCGCTCGCTGGCCCTGCAGCTCTCGCCGCCGGAGTGGAGTGATATCTTTGAAAAGGAGCAGAAGAACTCGACCATGGATCCGGAGAATGCCTGGATGGAGTTGGAGACGGGGTACTCGCTTGTCCCTCATTCGGTGCGGTATCTAGGTGTACACGGCCGGCTGGTCGAGTTCAGAGCTCTGGACTATAACCTGCCGCCGCAGAGGAGCTATGTTTTCAGAACCATGCATCAAGTCCTTAATCTCGCCTGGCAGCATGATGGGCACGGCCGATGGGTTAAACGGCCGGCTGCTTCGAACACTCCAGGCTGACCTTATAACACGCCTTTGTTGACTTACTTTTGGAGGAGGTCAATCATAGATGACATTGATGTTGGCCCTTTTCTTTTAAGACCTTGGATCTTGGATAGTAATATTAATCTAACATGTTCTATTTTTTTTTTTTTTTTTTTTTTTTTTTTTTTTTTTTTTTTTAATGGATGATTGAATGAATGATTAGCATGGATGAATCAAATGAACTAGCCTATAATTTACATATTGGAACTAAGCAAGAGCACAAGAAGAGTTGGAGAGACAAAAAAAAGACGCAGGTAAAAGGTACAAAAGTCATAGAGAATAGCAATATACCAAAAACCCCATTTTACACCTTAGTTGGAATGCTGCAGTCCAACTTCACTTAGCATGGCTCCCATCCAGACGAGGCATTAACAAAAGTAGCAAAAACAGGTAGAAGATGCAGGTGTGGAGAAACAAACAGGCAACAATAGAGCTGGGTTGCCCCTTTATACCTTATAGAGAGTAAACAGTAATATAGCTTATAGGCAGATAGCTAAGGTGAGATTAGCTATAGCCCGGCAAACACATTAAGATATCCTCTCTTAGTTAACTGTGTAAAGTCAACATAGACACGTATATCTGCTCTGTCCTTTTGGCCCGTGGCAGCATCAGCATTGTTATTTGTCTGGCTACCACTAGCAGCATCCTCTGCACCTGCCGTCGCTGGACGAGCAGTCTGGTTTTCTGTATTTGTGCCAGTAGCTGCAGCGGCAGCAGCAGCAGCTGCTGCTGCACCACCAGCCCCAACTGCCAAATCTGCCAAATGCTCCAGGGAGCGCTGTTCGCTGGATCCCACGGCACCAGAGCCCTGCTGTGTGGACCGGAAAGCGGCAACCTTGACTTCAATCATCGCACGGAAGCATTCTCCCCATGATCGGGTGTAGAATATGTTGCCAAACTCTTCAGCTGTTGAGTCATGCTTATCACGTTGACTGATGATCTGGAGTGCTTTGTCTAGGGATATCCATGCATCTGCTGCGAGTTCAGGGAGGTCTGTGGATTCCAATAGGGTCATAATGGCAAGGCCCAGGGCGTGATGGTGGAATGGCGATGTGATGAACTTATCTGAGTCGGAGTGCTGCATGAGAAGGTCAAGGATGACTTGGGCAGGGTATAGCACTTCAGCAGGGACGGATGTATAGAGCTGCCTTTTCAAGAGGAGGGTGAGGGTCCAGAATAGTAGTGGGCAAACGGATTCGGTGTACGTTGTGCTCATTTCGTCATCACCAGTAGATTCATGCCAGGACTCAAGGTCCTTGAGACGTTTGAGTTGGCCGTAGTAGAGGCGACGGAGAGAGTGACTGTTCATCCGTCCAAATGAAGGGTGAACAGCGTTGTCGAAAAGGACTTCGATGATTTCGGAGACTGATGTTGAGTAACCTACAATGTGCCATTAGTATTTTTACATTCTCGATATGAGACTGGAGGATGGTATGAGAACATACGGGCAAGCTGTAGAGAAGCAAAGCTGAGGATGCCACGATCTTCGGGCATAGCAGCTTCAAAAACACCAAAAACATCTCGACCAGCCACGCTTAGGCTATGCCAGCGAGACAGGATCATCAGGACAGTCCAATTCCTCCTTGCAAGATTGCCGTCAGAATCAACTTCCTTATCGTCTATATTACAGCTATCAAGCTGATCATACGACCGCGCGAGATGATGCGCGATAGGGAACGCAGCGTCGACGAGAACCGTCTTACTAATCCCATTCTGACCACGCAGATTTTCCGGACCTCTGGAATCGGCATCGATGATCAACAAGGTAAAGGTGAAGAGGAGGACGAAATTAACCGCCTGGGCCCGGGAGCGAGGGTCTTCACGAAGACTTTCGGTTAAAGAATCCTGTGCTCTTTGGAAGGTTGGGGTTTCCTGCAGCGCCTTTTCCGCTCTTGACAAGTCGGCCCCTGTCACAGAGAGTAGAGAGTGCAAGAAAGCTTTTTGAATCTGGCGAGTGGCTGATTTAAGGTACTGGGAAAGAAGATCCCGAGAGTTCGGTAGAATCGGGAAAATAGGGTGAATATGCCGATAGTAACTAGTGCCAAAAGTGTCAGTGACTGATTGCACTTGTAATTTTGGGCAGGAAAAACGACGTATACATACGCATTGAGAACTTCCTCATCAACTTCCATCGGTGCAGGAAGCGATTCCAGCTTTTCTGGGTTAATGGCGGGTTGCTTTGCAGATTCAGGTAGCTCTTGGGCCCAGAATGGCGGCATTACCCGTGTACTTCCGTTTTGTACTGTGTCATATTCATCTAGGGCAGCTAGATCAGCTGCATGAGCTGCATCCTTCGTTGGTCCTTGCACAGGCCATCCGCCTACTGAGGTAGGCCGAGTTCCCTGGATGAAAGGGGGTTGCATGAAGGCGTTAGGAAGACCTTCAGACATGGAGAGGGTTCTCTTTCGAGTGAGTCCCTGGTTGTCGATAGATGGAGAGAAGTCCTGATAGCCTCGAGCAGATGTGCCATCTTCGTTCATTTGTTGATAGTGCATATCCCCTGGTTGCATTGGCGGCTGCATTTGAGTCTCCAGGCTGTTGATACGGTCTGCCAGCTCCTTGATGTATCTTGTGCGAGAAGGTCAGTCGACGGAACAGTCCAGTCAAGAAATATAGACAAACTTACCCTTTGCTTGGACCTCGCTTCATAGGAACGCGGCTGAACTCGCATGTTGCGCCGGTACGGCGACAGTTTGAACAAGTCTCGACACCAGCTTCAGAGGTAGCATCGCATCGGACCTAAAGGCATCCGGTTAGTAGAAAGAAGCAAACAGATATACACGGGGAGAAAAAAAAAAATAAATAAATAAGGAAGGTACCTTCTTCCTACGACACTCATCACATGCGCGAGAGACCTTTGAGCGTTTCCGGCGCGCGCTCTGGTCCCCATAGCTCAAATCATGGTTGGGATCGACTCCAGACTGCTGGGTAGATGAAAACTGAAGCATATGCTGCTGGCCCTGGGAAGGCTGCTGCACCTGGTGATCCTGCTGCTGCTGCTGTCGTTGCTGCTGGCGAACCTGCTGCTGGTCAACACCCACTGTTCCGTCAGCGTTGGGTCCAGAGGAGCCTAGCACCATCCCCTGGCTATGCGGCAGCCCGTTGGCCGCCGCAGCAGCAGCAGTGGCAGCAGCAGCTACCGAGGCAGCGTTCCCGCCATCCACACTGGCCCCGGCCACTTCGCGGGACAGCTCTGCGGACAAATGAAGCTCATCTGCGGTCAGATGGCGCTGGTTGGCATAGTACGACACCGTGCCCTGCGCTATCTGAGCAGCGTTGGGGGAAGGGTATGACGGAGCTGGCGGGATCTCCGAGTGCTCTCGAGAATTCATGGTGGGCCAGTCAGGACCTGTACCCTGCTATCCAAGACGGTCTTCAGCCCTCGAGCCTCTTTGTTTCGGTTGTATTTATGTTGTGGGCTGTGTGGGAATGCTGCGGGTGCGGCACGCGCGCGCAGGAAGAAGCTGTTACTCGATGCGTGGCGGGAGTTGTTGTGATGAGGAGTGTTTGTTTCTCTCGTAGCCTGTCAAACACGGTCAGCTCATCGCCCTCTGACGGCCCCCCGCGAGACTCGTTGGACCAGGCAGCGTCAACGGGAGCCATGGACGTCTTTTCCTGCAGGGCCTCCCGGCGCGTCACTAGGACAGCTCCAAAATAAGGGCTTCCATCCTGCGAGCAGGCCCAATTGCACGACAACGACGTCCGTCCTCGCCCGGACGCGGCGACACCAAAAAGCAGAGGCAACAAGGGGGGAGCAAAGTAACCAACTTTTGTCAACGGCGCTGAACGCGAAGCTGCCGGCTTTCCTTCTGTCCTGCCCGTCAGACGGAGCGCATTATCTAGATAGCTTTTGCTTTCGACGCGGAGGACGGGTATTGTTTTATGCGAGACTCGCTCCTCCTGGCTTGTCCAAGGGAAAAAAATAAAGACGAAGCGGTTTTTTTTTTTTTTTTTTTTTATTTTATTTTGGCGGAAGAAAAACGGAGCGAGAGTTGCCTTTTTTGGAAGTCACATGATGACAACATTACTAATAAGTGACTAAGAGATGAGTAAGCGATGACTAATGATGACTAAAGTAAGCGATGACTAAGGTAGAAATAATGACTAAGCGTATTTACGATTGCTCTAAAGGTCTAAATACTCTACAACGCTACAGAGCACCTCCCCCTGGGTCTATATATAATAAATAAATAAATAAAAAAAAAGTAGGTGGCAGATAAGAAAGAGGAAAGGACATGTGCATCACTGGTGGGAAGGCTGGGTTGCTGGGGAAAGCGGGCGGAGGCTAGGTTTGTTTTTGAGGCACCCGATGGGACGGCTGAGGAGCCAGCTTGAAAAACATCTATGTTCATTAAAAAATATCGTTCTATCGCTTCGGGAAGTCATATCGGCGTTCATGTGTGTTTAGCATGATGCGTTAGACGGAGTGGAAGTGCAGGCCAGTAGGCGGGGCGGGGTTTTCACCGAGTCCATATTTGAGCCTGTTGTTGCTGCTGCTGATGATGTTGTCGATGTTGTTGCTCGGAGATGGAGACCGGGGACATCATGGTAGGGTAGGAAGCCGAAACCCAGAGCGGCTCGTTTGCCCCGGCAGAGGTGTAGGCGGTGGGTGGGATGATCATGGGCGCATTGCTAGCGTCGACGAAGCTGCTGTGGCTCCCGCTGGCAGGATATGCCTGCGCCTGCGTCTGTGTCTGTGTCTGTGTCTGTGTCTGCGTCTGCGTCTGTGTGTGTGTCTGCTGCTGCTGGTGATGGTGGTAGTGGTGACCAAGTTCGGCTGGAAGCGGGGTGGCCTCCCCAGCAGCAGAGGCAGAGACAGGGGCGGAGACGGGAGCCCGGGCGCTGTTGACGTCGACGGTGTCGTTTGCTGCGTGGAGGACCGGCTCAATGGCAGCAGGCTTGTAGGTCTGAGACATGGCGAACTGGGCGGGCAGGTCGAGCTGGGAAGGCGGCGTGCTGCCCAGGTGGTACATGCCGGCCTCGGAGCCAGTGCCGACGATGGGCAGCAGCTCGTCGGCATCAGAGGTGTCTCCGGACGAGGAGCGGGCGAGGCCAGGGTGGCCGAAGGTGGTGGTGTTGTAGTCGTAGCTGGCATAGGAGGCTGGCTGGCTGTAAGTCGCGGTGTATGCGTCAGAGCCGTACGGCAGATCAAAGGTGGACCAGTCTATCGACGGCCCGTTTGAGATCGCCGCCTCAAAGCCAAAATCGATATCTGAAGGGTAGTATAGCCCGGGAGACTGCTGCGGGTAGTCCAAGATGGGCATTGACAGGCCCATCTGGTCAGGGAAGTGCTGGTAGGGGATGTCGAGGGAGAGCTGTGCCTTCATGTCCGACACCTCTGTGACCGGGGAGCCGTTCTCAGACTTGACTCTCCGTACTGGACGGGGGGCGCTGGTGACCAGATCTGGGTACGAGGAGACGCCCTGGGAGCCGTATCCCTCATTCAGGTGGTCCATGGACAGATGAGCGAGGTCAGCGGTCCCATGGATGGTTCGGGAGCGAGGCAGCGGATATGGATGGGCCCGTTTGCTGGCATCCTTTTGCTTCTTGGAGGTGGTAATGTGCGGTCTCTTGACGCCAGAGACAGTAGACCGTCTTGCTGCGACGGGACCGGTCTCGGGCACGGTTTCGAGGTTCGAGTCTCGCTTGGATGCACAGGTGCAGCGGCCGCCGTGTCCACAGCAGCAGTGCTTTCGGCCACCAGCCGGTTCTAAAAGCAAGTAACATCAGACCGGGCACCTCACGAAGCAGTGAAAATGAAGAAGATAGGTTAGGGGGAGAGTATGCTCACTCTGGCCGTCAGCAGCGGTTCCGTTCAGCGGACAATCCGCCTTGCTGTGTGGTTTCTCGCCGCACTCGCACTTTGCGTGGCTTGTCCGGGCTTTGCGTAGGCCACGACAGTGAGGACATTGCGACACCGGCCGCCCTTTCTTGTTGATATGGCTCAGGGGGCGATCTATAGGCGTAGACAGAGCATGTTAGCAGAAGAAGACGATTGATGCTGGAGAAGAGTCTGGCTTACCCGAGTGGTTGCAGGTGCTAACGCGATGGCCCCGGATACAAGCATCGCACGCCCATTTCTCGCCGTCAATCAACATAGCCACCGAATTGACTGCAGCTCTAGTAGTAGTAGTAGTAGTAGTAGTAGTAGTAGGAGTAGCAGAGAAGAAGCAGATGGCTTGCAGGAGAACAGCGGCAGTAGAAGAAGAGGAAGAGGCAGAGGAAGAGAGAGAGAGAGAGGAAGAAGACGAGCCGGCGGATATGGAGGATCCCACAGACAGAGACAGAAGAGACGACGACAGTGATCACGGAATCCGGCAGTAGAGGCCCATAGTATCTCTCACACGACAGCCAGGCAGGAAGACAAGAGATGGCAGAGGGCGAGGGACAGACAGATATAAGAGAAGCAAAGGCAGAGAGCAAGCAAGGGCTATAGAGGAGGCCGGGACGCTGACCGACGGTGCAGACGGAAGAGGCGGCCGGCGAGGGAGACAGAAGAAACATCGAACTTCGAGCGACAGCGGAGGGCGGGAGGAGGAGAGGTCTAATATACTGTAAGTAACATTCCTGGGGGGGGGGGGAGCCTCTTTGTGTCTCGACCGGCGGCGTCGCTTGAAGGTGCTGGCGGTGCCTGGGAGGTCTTTTTTCTGCTTTGCTTTGCTTTGCTTTGCTTTGCTTTGCTTGCTTGCTTGCTTGCTTGCTTGCTTGCTTGCTTGCTGGCCCGCGATCGAGGTTGACTCGGCGGTTTGGGTCGTTTTTCTTTTCTCTGGCAAGGAAAAAGCAACGACGAGTCGACAGCCGACCTCAGGCTCAGGCACAACAGGCAACGAACAGCGCAGAAGCCAGCGCCAGACGCAGCGCCCAGCACAGAGAGAGAGAGACGAAACAAGCAGCTTATCAGGGACGGCGGGCTTTGCGGTCTGGGGTGGGGGAGGGGAGGACAAAGAAGTTGGGAGCGTCCTGCTAAGTTTTCCGCCGGTTCTTGCGTGCAGAAACTGAACTGCTTCGATCCCTGGGCCGCTATTAGGTTTGCTCCAGGGAGTTATGGGGCCCCTTTCCAACGCAGAAGCAGACCCTAAGAGACGGACGCAGGATGGGGCAGATGGGACCAAGATGGGACAGGATGGGACAGGACGTTTGGCTGGAGGAGGCTTCTTCCCCCCCCCCCCCCGGCACAAGTCTGGATGCTACGGATGGATGGTGCTGGCCGGTCTTCTTGCCTGTCTCGCCCAAATCGAAAGCCAGGCAGGATTAATTCATGAATACGGGAGATATTCGACCATCCTCTGTCTGTCTGCGGCCTCCGTTGCTGGCTGTCTCACGGACCGAGCCTGGGTCAATGTCCCATCCCGCAGCATGGGACAGGCTTCCTGCCGCTCTGCTGACGTCCCACACTACGACGAGGTCTACAACCAGAGGAAGAAGCAAATACGGACGACGGAGACGAAGCCAGCAATAACAATAATCAATAATGAATAATAATAATAATGACAGACAGCCGGACGAAGAGAGCAACCTCCACCTCAAGGCGAAATCAACAGCAAATCTGGATCTCTTGGCGGTTCAGGGATGGATACGCTGCTCATTGGACTTCCTCCCAAGGATAAACTATCTCGAAAGCAGCAGAAGCAGAGGAAGAAGCAAAGAGCAAAAAAGCACCAGACACAAGAGACAGAGAAGGCCTGTCCTGTCCCCCCCTGCCTGCTCAGCGGTCTCTCAGCAGCATCACCAGCAGCATCAGCATCAGCATCAGCATCCCTCCCCTTCCCTGCCTGCGCTGTCCGGTCCCCATTGGATCAATGCATGCGCTTTGGTGGACTGTGGATTCCAGAAGCCTTCCATGGGATTTCCGCTTTTGGCCGTAGCTAGGCCAGCTTCTTCTTCTTCTTCTTCTTCTTTCTTGGTTTGTTCTCGACGAAGCAAAAAAGCAAGCATATTTAAAAACAACAACATTCGACCCTTTTTTTATGCTTCGACATATCAGGAAGGGATGGGAGAAGGGGAAGGGCAATTGTAAAAAGAAGGCTTCTTGAACGTCATCGGGGATTTTTTGTGTTTTTTTTTTTTTGTTTTGTTTGGCCCTCCCAAGCCACCCACCACATCCATGCACATAGAGGGTACATACCATCTTCCTTCCACCCCGCCTGGTTCCGATGTTGGGATTGCTTTCTTACGATGATGGGGCGGAGTGTATACTCCGTACACACTCTGGCTTCGTTTTTCTCCTTCGACGCAGGGAAAAGTGGAGGCGTCTTGCGAACCTTCCTGAGAACCTTGAGCTATTATTTTTTTAACGAAAAAAAAAAAAAAAAAAAAAAGGTTGGAGGCTTTGCATCGTCTCTTGCTTGCCCTTGGCTTGGGTCCTGGAGACGAGAGAGGTGGAGGTGGTGGGGGAGGATAACAAGCCGATAGCCGCTTTAGGAGACTTTGATATCTGATCCATCGTCATCAGATTTGGTCTACTACTCGGGATTCGGGATTCGAGATACAGTCTCCCATTCTTCCGCTGGGAGGAAACGGACCAGCAAACCAGCAATACTATCTATACATGCATACATACATACATTGGCAACCGCAGCTGCATAACTGCTACTGCCAGCTCAGCCTCAAGAACAGCGCTAAAGGGGTTGAAAGTGGACGTTCTACTACTTACTCCTTACTTGTGACGACAACTACGGCCTACACAACAATAACCGACAGGCCGTCTGCTGCTTTGCTGGCCATGGTTCGTTCCTGGGCGCCGTCAAGATGATTTGCGCTAGTATCACGACTACCATGCATCTCCCCCTTCCCCCTTCTCGCACCGAGCCTTTCTCTCCAAGATGTCGAAGGCCCGGAAACAGGGCATGAAACTTTCATCCTGCCTGAGCCCCGTTTCCTCCGCTTCTCTTTCCCTCCCACCCCCCCTGCCAGGCACTTTGCAATCCACATTACTGCATTTCTATTCTGCTTCTACGGACTATGCTTGTGACATTCCCCTTGACCTTCGCTCCGGCCACTTGGAAACTCATCCAACTCTCTCTCTCCCTCTCCCTCTCTCTCTTTATCCAACTGCGAGGTTCCCTGCACGCCTTGGGGGATGGATAGTCTCCATCTATCCGCTTTGAAGAATTCTCCCAGGCTCGTATTTCCTGATCGACAGTTCGTCTTTCGTCTTGATCCTTGCGCAGATTATCGCCAGGCTCTTCGGAATATGCTCCTTGGCGTCATCTAGTCATCTCAAGAGAAAGACAGAAGTATGAATCCTTGCAGTCCTAAGCTCCATACTTCAAACTTTCAAACTCTCTACGTACATCATTCAGTCCAACTGCCATTACTTTTTTCCTTTTTTTTGTCTTTCCTTTTCTTTACCTTTTTCTTTTCAGACGAAGTCGCCTGCTGCCGAATGAAGACAGGCTGGCTGTCTTCCTAAGCTTCCGAATGTTGCACACTGCATGCAAGCAATGGCTGGGATTACCAGAACTCCCCAGCTTAACAAGTTTACCATATGTCCGATCCCCAGATCCAAATTAACATTAACATCACTCCGCGATCTACATACGCATCGTCTTCTTTAAACACCTCAGCGCATCTCTCCTGCTGGCTGGCGCACGTCCTTTTTTCAATGTCGACTTTACTGTACCTTCCGCCACTGGGGAATTACGGAGCAAAGCACAACTCAACAGGCAGCGGCCGGCCCTGATGAGTGAGTAGGCACAAGCCTCTTCCGTCACCCCCTTCCCCCCAAGATGATCAATGCAAACCAGCTGACGAGGCATGGGGAGATGGGGAGGGGTGAGATGGGCTGTTTTCACCTTTAGCGCCCAAAAATTCTCCAAGAAAATATCAACATCCCGCCGGTTGCACCAAAATTTCTCCCACTTCGGGGCCAAAAGTTAACTAAACTCGTTCAACCTTGGATCATAACTTGGCACGGTCAAAAAAGAACAATAACTAATCAACATTTCGACTTCTTCATCCAACTAAACTAGCCAGTTCTCAGATATCAGCCCGTCCGTAACCTCTTGTCAAGAGAGACGACAGATGCTTGGTCCAGCCAAGCCTCCTATGGAACATTCCACAGTCCTTCTAGCTCTATACTAAAAACGGAACAAAGCCATCCTACAACTGAAGATGACCACTATAAGCGACCCAATCAGCAACCAAATAAGGCTATCCGATTCCCCTTCGAAAGGCAACGGAATAGGAATGGTTCCTACTCTCCCCTCAAAAGCTACTTTTTCCTGCCCAACTAGCGCCATTGTTGTCCCCATATGACTTTATGACTTTACTATGGGGCACCGATGATAATGGCGTATGCGTGCCTTGTTGAACCTCTTGCTATATGGAAAACATGCCATTTGCGTAACCTACGAGCTCGCCTAGCTGCACACCAACCGCGTTTCACTACATATGCAGATAATATCCTCCACGGGGCAGCCAACAACAGCCCCCGTAACACTGCGGCTTAGCTGGAAAAATATTATGTATATACCCATCGCCATACCACCGGGAACCATCACATCAACGAAGCCAAGACCGTCGGTTTTGTTGGTTACCCACACATCCCTTAGATAACTTCGGCTTATCACATCCTCAAACTAATAGACACCGGTGCCGAATATCTACTTTTCTTTCCTTTATTTTCCCCTCCCCTTCCCCTCATGCTTTGTCTTTAATCGGGTATCGTTTCCGTGGACCATTCCTCCTATGACTACCCCAGGTAAGGCTGATCCAAACCCTCGAATCAATTAGCTTCTTCTACCGCAGAATATGACACTCCAATGCCACACTTTGTTTAGAACAAGCCTTGTGGAGGCTCTTCCTAATCCGGAAGTACTAGTCCCAAGCTATGGTCACCGACAATGCTCCAGACTACTGCCTCTATCTTCCTCTGCCACACTGAGCATGGCCCGATACCGGATATGATGGCGTTCACCTTCGTCCTTAGCACCTATCACGCAACGGACGTTAGAGTTCTTGCTCTCTATACTGGCCCGGTCCACTTAGTGCTATTCATAGGACTGTTTCCCTGGTGTGATTGATCACTGGATTTGGCCCCCTCCATCTAGTATTGCCGGAATACGTCTAGTCTGCTAGACTAACATATCTGTGGACGCTTCAGATCCCCTTGTACTGCCATGTTCAGTTTACATGGTGGATATTACCTTGTTCCCTCCCAGCCCCTCTAACATCACAGGTGGCTATGGCAAAATAATGTGACTTGTCTCAAAAAAGGCCATGCTCTCTTGACCATGCGTTACTCTTGCATTCATCTAGAACGGAAAAAATTCCCATGTGAATGCATAGGCACCACGATGCAAGAAGCCGCAGCAGCAGAATAAAGATTGGCCTGTATCATATCATGCATAACTACAACGCTTATGCATTGACCTATGAGGTGTTTTTCAATGTTTTTTTTTTTTTTTTTTTTTTTTTTTTTTTCTTTCTTTCTCCTTGGCCGTGGTAAATGTTAGCATCAAGTCATAGTCTCGATGGAGGTACGGCCTGATGGGACTAATTCTGCCTTGCTTCAATGATGTTTCCTAAGTGATGAACCCCGTCTCTTAGAACGGCTAATGCAGACTTCGTTATACCCACCCACCAAAGTCGGTTATACAAGCATTGCGGCACAGCAAAGCTGTTTCATGTTCTTGAGATGGTTTACACTGTCCTGACTCGAACACATATCTAAATGCCTCATATTTCATACCTATCGAGCTCCATCTTGGAAGAGGACTTCTTACAGATAGATGATGAAAACTTCATCTGACCCACACACACTCACACGCAGTCTATAGCGAGACAGAGAAGCCTAGATAGAAAATACTGAGACAAACAGAAATATAGATACCCTAGCCGCCAACCCAACTCCACTTAGATCCAACCCTCTCAGTATGCTTATCTATACCCTCCTTGCTCTTCAAAGAAAATCAGCCCAGTATCACGGTGTTCGCCGTCTGCCTTTCTCAGGTGATTTTCGTGCATGATCAGACGATGCATCGTGATCTTGCCCCTGGACTGCCTTATTCCTCATCCATGGTCTTGGAATGCAGTCAGACACCCCTGCTTAGGGTTGTGAGCCCAATACCACCAACCCAATCCCTGGTTTAGACTTCATTCAGTATTCCCGCAATTCTAATGGGATTGATCCCAAGGGATCTGCCTGGCCTGAATATTTCGCTATCTGCCGTCATGACACATAGAAATCGACCAAGTTGTACTTCGTCGTGCTTGCGTTTGTTTCAGACAGCACTCTGCCATGTATGTACGGTGGCAAAGAGTTATGGTCAATGGATGTCGAGTTTCTCTTCTGGGTATCCCGTGTGTAGCTCAGCCTAATGTCTATAGTACCGAGTTTCAGTTGCCGATTAAACAGGTGCTGGTGCCCATATGTCCGCGGAGAGGATATTCTCGAGGTGATTTCGAGGAGATAGACATGCTGGTAGTCCACGATTGTACCTGGTGAACTATTCCTGTATGCTGTTTGATACTCAGACTACTACGAGTAGTAGTAGTCACCAGAGTGCACAAGCGAGATATCTTGAAGATCTCCTGAATACCAGATCCATATCAAGAGACTGTGGAAAATAAAATACACATTCCAAGTAGCAGATAACGATGCGTGGCTACTGATTGAAGCTGTTCAATATCGTTATGTGAAACTTGGGAGGTTGAAGTTGAAGTCGAAGTGTCGTCCGCTTTGGGATACAGATGGCGGGGAGAGAACTTCACTGCAAAATGGCCCAGAAACACCATCACCGACGGCTGAGATGATAGAGAATTTACCACACACATCAAGACAAGATAATACAGGAAAAGTAGAGGCCACTGCTGATCCCTATAGAAATATTCTGCTTGTCACAGCCAGGGAGAAGACAACATGTCCTACTCCAACCCTCCCTCCACCGCACTTCATGACGGAACGCTGAACCTGCCAATCCTCAAGTTCTCGTATACTACTACGTCTGCGGACCGTACCGCTCCGTTAGCGTGGACACATCTATCTGGTGGCTCCGACCTCTCAGTCAGTTTCTCTGCTATACGTGTAAGAGACGAGACCTCAAAGTGGACCAGGGAGAGCAAGCTGCTGAAAGTTTTGAAAGGGCGGGAGGTGTTGGTATGTCCATCTGAGTGAAGCTCGTGGATGTGGTCGGAGGAATGGCTAATATGACTGGGTTTGGCATGCCTGTAGGAGGAGCTCGATCTAGGATTCCTCGCAAAGAGAGGAGCGTCGATATCAGCGGGAGATGCTAAGGCGCCAGTGGCTCTAGTTGTGAAGGCTCCATGTCTAGCTATACGATATCCGTCCATTGCTAACCAGGTATTTACACGGGCTATCATTGATGTCGATTTTACAGGGCTAACATTGCTAGACACGGCGATTCCAAGTGAAATTTGCCTCGACAGCAGATTATAACCAAGCCATAGCTGTGCTGAAAGAAGCAAAATGTCCGATAACCGAGCCGCCGTTATCGGCGATACAGATGTCACCATATACGACTCCAGCACTAAGGCCCGGGTATGCAGGGACGGACCCTCGTAATGTCCCGCCAACTCCAGAATCAATAATACCATCTTCGTGTTATTATACGGATGGATTGAGTACTCGACCGGCCTCATCAGCATTTGCAGAAACGCGGCCATCATCTATGGTAAGTACTCCCTTTTTCTGCAAAGCCTAGTTGAGTGTGAAATAACCACGTAAATTAGGAGTCATCGATGACTCTTCCAAACTTACCTATGGCTCGCTCAGGCTCGGTCATGGCACAGTCGCATTGTCCAAAGCCGCCACAGACAAATGCACAAGCGGAGGCAGGAGCAGAAGCAGAAGCACAGGTACAGGTTGAATCAGCTCCTCGGCCGTCAACAGCGCCAACATTCCTCACTTCAGAGTCTATTAGCCAGCTTCTGCCGCCAAAGCGAGACCTGCCTTTTGCAAAGGCAAAGAAAAGGCTTGCTGAAAGATCTCCATCAGGGGTTCCTAGCCCCAAGAAAGCAGGCAGAGTTGGCCAGGGAAGAAGTGGCCAGCATAATGCTTGCACAGCAGCTGCAGAGAATGTAGCCAGAACAGCACATACGTCAATGGCAGGACCGAGCGTACAACAAGCCAGCCACAGTCTGATGGGGGGCAAAGAAGGCGAGAAAGAAGGTGAATCTGGCCGTGACGTTCCAAGGCCCCTCCTTCCATCTCCGAGCATTTCGCCGCAGAATGGAGGGGGCAAACATGGGGTGAGAAAAGACACCACAGATGGCGCGGCGGTGGGGGAGAAGGATATCGGCTGCCCCAAGAGCACAGGCCTCCTTCCATTTACCCGTGAAGATCTGTCAAGCTACGCTTCGCGCCCGAACGCCGAACGATCCGATCTGATCGAGTCGTGGGTATGCCAGCAATTGCAAAACGACTCGTTCATAACGCTCTGCCAGGACATGGAGGGAGTCTGGAAGCGACTTGCATTTGGATTTTGATCCAAGCTGACTACTATGGAGGGAGGAAGAAACTGGCTGGTTAACTTATGTCAGCCACCGCAGGTAACCGATGAGTTGATGACGAAAAATAGACCATGAGTCGCGAATGAAGAGAATTGTGCTGCAGAAGGAGAAGATGAAGGAAGAAAAGCAGAGGGAAAGCCAGCTTAACTTCCCGACCAACCGCTGGCCCACTGTAAGAGGCAGGTTAGATAGCTCACTAGTACTTAGCCATGGTTGATTCTGAGCAATTCTTAGATGCCAATTCCGCATAACTATTAAATATCCGCTTTCTGTTCCTCAGATACCAGTTTGTGGTCCAGTCCGCAACGCAGAAGGAAACACGTTAACTAATAATGCCTGATACATGGGAGAAGGACTATCACTGTAGAACGGAAGCTTGCCGAGACTTCTGGTATGCACAGCGCACATACCTCTGACCAGGCCATTGAAGTGTGGAAAATCGAACTGTTTAGTGTCAAACACCACTCCTGTTAGGTTGAGAGCCGGCCCCTAGGAGGGGGGGGGGGGGGG
>DS995767.1:61415-131837 GCA_000151175.1 Trichophyton equinum CBS 127.97 | reverse complement strand
ATTCAGAAGTACTAGCTACTTAGAGCGGGGTTGACACGTGCCATCATGTGACTTGTCTGGCTCTCCCTCTAGAAGCGGCCAGCGACTCCGCGATTTTGGCCCTTTTTCTGGCCTCGAGACGTTACAGCCATCGTCAGCTTCGTCTGCTACGCCTGATAGTGACGGGAGATAGCAGTGCTTTCTCCCCTGGCCGTGGTGCTGTCGTGTTGTGCAGCCAATGGGCAACTAACCACAAGCTATCGCCTCGCCTAGCTAGCTATCTATACATAGATACCTACCTAACCTACCCCAACAACACCAACCTCCGCTTTGCCGGCTGATATATACACACCTGCGTGTATATATATTGCGCCCAAGGACGTACCTCCATCCCCCTCCCTCACACCTCTACAGCAGAAGTCTTTTGTCACAGCTATAGCCATGGCCTCTCCTCTCAAAGGAACGGCAACGTCTGCAGCAGCCAAAGCAGCCACAGAGACGAAAGCAGCCATGTCCTCGCCCTCGTCTTCCTCCACATCCTCCTTCCGCAACTCTCCCTTCATCCGGGCTGCACTCCCTTTCTTCAACGGTGGTGTAGCCGGGATGACGGCCACGGCGTGTATCCAGCCCATCGACATGATCAAGGTCCGCCTCCAGCTCGCGGGAGAGGGTGTCAAGACCGGTCCCAAGCCCAGTGCCATAGGCGTTGCCCGCGAGATCATTGCCTCGGGCCGCGTGCTGGATCTTTACACGGGTCTTTCAGCCGGCTTGCTCCGCCAGGCCGTCTATACCACCGCTCGTCTGGGTTTCTTCGACACCTTCATGGGCATACTGAACGGCCGGGCCGCCTCCAGAGGAGAGAAGGTAACCTTCGTCCAGCGTGCAGCAGCAGGTCTCTCTGCTGGCGGTCTGGCTGCCATGATAGGCAATCCAGCCGACCTTGCCCTCATCCGTATGCAGTCCGATGGGCTTAAGCCTGCTGCTTCTCGTGCAAATTATACCTCCGTCGTCGATGCGTTGGTGCGCATCTCGCGAACCGAAGGCATCTCGGCCCTATGGGCAGGAGCCTTCCCAACCGTTGTTCGAGCCATGGCCCTTAACTTTGGCCAGCTCACTTTCTTCTCAGAGGCCAAGTCACAGCTGCAGACTCACACCAATCTCTCGGCGCAGAACAGGACGTTCGCGGCGTCGGCCATTGCCGGTTTCTTCGCCAGTTTCATGTCTCTTCCCTTCGACTTTGTGAAGACCAGGCTTCAGAAGCAAACCAAGGATCCGAAGACCGGTGTCCTGCCATACAAGGGGGTATTCGATTGTGCTGCGAAGGTCATTCGTGAAGAGGGCTGGTTGAGGTTCTACCGCGGCTTCGGAACATATTATGTTCGCATTGCTCCACATGCGTGAGTCTCCTTTCCTTTTGACACAGATATAGTCTTCTTAATAACATTGGATTAGCATGATAACACTCATCGTCGTCGACTACCTTAACCTGATCACTTGATGTTGTTCGATTAAAGAATTTGAACTGCTGTTGAGTGACAAGTACCCACTTCGGCCCTTATGTAAGATGAGGCTCTCCACCGGTTCATGCATGGAAGATCCAACACCACCACCAAACAACAACAACACTAAGGAACATCATCAATCAGCGTTTATATACGGATACCAGCAACCATTGTTACAAGGAATGAATTTGTGGGAACTTCCGTTCCTGGGGAGGCGGATAAGAAGAAGGAGGAGGAGGAGGAGGAGAAGTAATGAAGGACAGATGTGGGAAAGGAATCTTGCACACCTCCCTGCATTAGCCTGACTTCGAAGGCCAATTATATACTTGCTTTGAACCACGAAGTCAGGGGGAGCTCATGGCATTCTTATGATCCCAAGCATCTTGAAAGAGGAGGGTTGATGTTCTCGGTTGTATTTGCTTCTCTTACTTTCACAATGAGTCTGCGTTCGTTATTCATGGATTTTAGTACCCCGGATCCGGGTATAACATCACTTATCGTCGTTAATGTCTTTTCAATTGCTAGTCAGTTTTGTTTTATCTATAACTATATCCAACTATAATTAAGATCACATTTTTTAAAACCTTTCGCTACTCCTTCTGTGTATCGGGGATACGGGATGGAGATCTTGTCCTCTCGCTCTTTACGAAAACCCGTCTCTCCACGTTCGCTGCCTTGCTCCTCCTCATCAAGACACTGTCGTCTTCGTCCATTTCAACATCCTCGCCTTCATCACCATCTTCATCGTTGTTCTCTTCCGCTTCCGCTGCAGCCATGCGTATGGTCTTCTTCACCCGTCTTATCAATACAGGATCTCTCTTTAGATCGTGCATTGTAATCAAAACATTGCAGACAGGACACTTGACGCATCGCATATTTCGCCCACGAGAACTGTCATTGGGTAAGGGAACAAAGGTGTTCTGACGACTTCGGTTTAACATACTCTCGATAGCAGATCGTTCGAAACTGTGCGGGCATTTGGTGCTGCTAACCGGCTCATCGAATGGTCGTAAAGTAAGTGGACAAGTTATTGAGAACTTCTCAGATTTGATCATAACCTCATCACCTGAAGAAGCATCCTGCATGTCCTCTTGGGTGGGTTCTTCTTCCTCTCCCCCTTCTTCATCCTCT
This sequence comes from Trichophyton equinum CBS 127.97, assembly GCA_000151175.1. NCBI lineage: Eukaryota > Fungi > Ascomycota > Eurotiomycetes > Onygenales > Arthrodermataceae > Trichophyton > Trichophyton equinum. The sequence continues at coordinate 129,225 of DS995767.1, read as the reverse complement.
CCATCTTCATCATCTTCACCATGTTCACTATTGTCGTCTTCTTCTCCACTCTCATTACTGTTTTCATCACCCGAAGATGAAGGTTGCAGACCCTCATCATCGACATCACCCTCTTCCATAACGCCCTCGGCGGTCTGAACAAGCTGGGATCGCTTTTTCTTGCGCCTTTTATTTTGACTGTTAGACTCTCGTGACACATCCAAAGACTGAAACCAGGTAGATGGATGAGGCAATGGGGGAACATCCATTCCAGAGTGCTTTGACTCGTGAAGAACACGATAGAATTGCTTGTAGCTGTTGTTGGTTCCGTATCTAGGAGCATGTTAGCACATATATAAGGCATTTATGCAAAAGTATAGAACTCATCAGTACCTTTGCGCAAGGGAGAGTGATTCCCATTCCCTTTTCTTATCGGCTAGTCCATCTGCAATCGTGCGAGAGGCCGGTATAACCTCAACTTCAACAGGTGGCTCGGTTTCTTCGTCCTGCTCATCATCATTCGCATCGCTATCTTCTTCGTCTCGGTTGCGCCTTGCCCGTCGAGCTCTAGCCTGTGGTTTTGTCGGTACTTCCGCAGAATTCTGTGCCAGTATGTTCGAAAGAAGGTCAAGCATTTTATCCGCTTGTACCTCTGTGTCAACAAGGCTCCGCATGCCTCCCTCCAATCTCTCCGTGGTATTCTTAACCAGCTGCTCAAACTGTGCCAGTTTTTCCTCTCTCTGCGCAAATTTTTCAGCTTCCCGTTGACGCTCAGCACTGCTATCATTTTCATCACCAAGTTCGTTATCTTTTCCCTCCCCCGCCTCCCTTTGGCGCCTTTCCTCTCTCTCCCGCCTCCGCCGCTTCAATTTCTCCAGACGACCCTTGGCCTCTGTGAGCCTGTCATTGGTGTCCCCAACTGAGTCCGATAGCGCTCCCGTAGCATGACTTAAATGGATCTTCAAATGGCGCGTATGGAAGGATTTAATCACGGTGTCGACCTTGCGCTTTGTGTTCGCTGTAAGAGGCGCTATTTGGGGTTCGTATGGAGGGAGCTCAAGCGGTGCACCCATGGCTTCCGATGTGCTAGCCCGCTGCGTAGTGCGGGGCATTGTAGTAGATTCAGACAGACAATATCGCAAGAGAAGTGTGTTGGTTCAGTCGTTCAAAGTGTTAAGATCGAGCGTCGGCGCTATTTGATGTTGGAGAAAATAAATTAATTAAGATCTGATAAGAGCGCGACGCGAAGACGCTAGTCCCGATATAGTAGTTACATTATTGCTTCTTATTGTCTTCTAGATCTTGATAACAAAATGATGATAGATGGTTGCTTAGAGTTTATATCATCAATCCAAGAGTGACTGCTTCAAACACTCAAGATCGATGTTAGACAGTATACAGATATCTCCTAGAGTCAGCAGCTACACCTTGTAGAAGCAAAACGCATGGTATAGACCTAGGCGAGCGTGTTAGCAGGGATTCCAAGACAGAATGGAGTATAGCAAACATACTCGCTGCTTCTAGTTCATCCTCATTCACTAGCATGGAGCCATCACTTCTAGATCGAACGCCCATACGTTCACTGAGCGGCCCTAGGACAGGATCATTCTTTTCTTCCCGCCAGATATCCAAGAAGGGCTTTCGGTATTGAAGCTCCAGGTTGTAATCTTCGGTTAGTCTGTACAAGTGTGTGAGTAAGAATGACATTTAAAATGTAGAGGGAGGGAACCTACGCTCGGAATGCCTCCCATGGCACAACATATTCGGGGATTTCCTCGACCGCTTCCTCCATAAAGTAGAAATACTTCCAACCGAATGCAGGACGGAAAACTCCGTCCTCTGGGGTCTTTCCCGGAAATTTCACACGATAGATGCTGTTCCCCCATTCAACCACATCCGTACTATCCTCTACCTCCCCATCCTCTGGCTCCTCAGTCGCCTTCTTCTTCGCGTTCTCTTCCTTTTGTTTGCGTTTCTTATGAGCCTCCACAACTTTTGCGCTGATTACGTCTGAGTTAGGACCGACCCCAATGAATCGACCTCCCTTTTTGAGTAATCCAGCGACATTTTTAAGCATCTGTCTGGTTTTGACCTCGTTCTCAAAAGCGTAATGCATCGTAAACATCGACACTACAACGTCGAAACCCCCTCCACCCCAGCGAGAGCTCATCATTGAGCCTCCTGGGCCAACGGACTCATCAATCCCAACTCGCTGTATTATAGGGACATCTGCAAGTGATTCGCCGAAGCAATCTTTTGGAGTAAATTGAGCGTGAAAGATCGGGTTTCCTCGGCGTCCCCGACCTCGTTGATTCTTCATTTGCATGTATCGTTCCCGTGCCTGATCAAGGGAGATATCTGCCGGGTCCAGGCCAACATAAAGCTCCACAGGTTGAGGCGCCTGTTGCCATTTACCAAGATCACCACCTTTGCCACATCCAAGGTCAACAATCAAGAGAGGCTTCTCTTCGTCTGGCGCTACAGAAGCGGAACCAGCCAAATCCCTGTCATTATGTCTGGCTAAGAAGTCCTCACTTGGGGAAAATTTCTGGATAAGTGAGCTTTTAATCCAGTTGTTGAAGCTGCGGAGACCCTTGATCTTGCTCTCTGTTTTTCGCCATTCTCGCCCACGTTCGGGGACAGCATTATAATGCTGCCTCACCACATCATGAACCCCACGGGCATGTGCAGCTTGTTCAGCTTCAGCTTGTTGTTGGCGGTCTCTTTCCTCTTGCCTTCTCCTAAGAGCTTCTATGTTTGCGGCGTTTATCCTTGCACCTCCACCGGGTCTCTTGCGCTGTCGAACTGGCGCATCGGGGGAGGGAGTGCGCCTAATCGGCGAAGGGGATCGTCTCGTTTCAGGTACCGGCACATCGCGGCGAGAATAAGCAGATGGCGGTGTCTTTCCTCGTTTTCTATTCCTTTGTAGCCGTTCTTCCTGTCTCCGTCGTTTAGAGCGCGGTTGATGCTCCTGTTGTTTCGTCTTGTCTTGCTGTTGTTCGCTCTCAGTGAGCTTTCTTTTCTTCTCATTTGGGCTCTGATCATTCTGGGTATTCTGACTACCCTCTACCACGTCCCCGTGGGTTTCAATCGTCAAAGGAGTAGTTCCATCTGTTTCTTTGACTTGGGTTTGTGGCGGCTCTGAGTTATCCGGAGGAGAAGACTTCCCGTTAGCTTCTCTGGTTGGAGCTTCCATTGGTGTGGTGTTGGCTTGCGATGTGAAGGATTATGGCCCCAACCACAGAAGATGTCTTTTCTCCGCAAAGGACGTATGAGTTCAGAAGTTACAACGGAGTCTGGTAACTGTGAACAGCTTGTATTTGAGATATGTTAGAGTTGGATGACTGAAGTGATGATAAACCGCAAACTTGATCGCAAACTCGAAGTTTAAAATAGCCGCGGATGAAAACTATGCGTCGGCTACGCGTCTATCGCGTCTAATATTATCCATCAACTTGGGAATTCCAGTTAGGAATGTTTGGGGTACGTTAATCGCTTTTAGAGTGAACTACAAGCAGATTTGGCATATAATATATATTATAGTAAACAATAAACTAATTCAATTGGGGTATCGTAGCTTGGAGTTTACCTTAGTTTTGTCTTTTTAGTTCCCTTTGGTTGAAGGACCTGGCGGACGCGTAAAAGCTTCGCCCACCACTCCCTGTCCTTGGTCTTTCTGGTCTCCTCATCTAGTAACTCAGGAATGTTTTCTGTTTGGCTTGAAGACGTTTGTTCAGCTTGCACGGGCTTATTTTTAGACCACATATGCCGTCGATGTTCGCTTTCCACCACACGGCCTAGGGCTTCCCAGCCGCATTGCCCTGACTTGTTTCCGCTCTGGGATCCAGGGTTTATCCAAGGGCAATAGTCAAGATGTTCACCAACAACATTTAATTCGGAGTAGAGAGGGTCGGTTCCATCTTCCCTTGGTGTATACATCCATAGTCCCAGCCGCCTGAAACACGCCTTACAGCCAGCCAAGCCCGCGTTTGCTTCACCAGCGATATCCCATCCGAAGAACGCAAGAGCAAATGCGGCCTTGTTAAGAGCTGGTAACGTCTTTTCCGTGGAACCTTCTGTGTCACTACTTGGCACAGTATTCGCTGGTTCACTTATTTCCGCGCGACTATCCAGGATTCCGGGTGGCAGGTAGGCCAGCGTTGATTCTAAGTTAAATTTCTCAGGAAAGATGAGAACATTTATCGGTGGAAGTCTAATACCGGCTGACACGAGGTTTTTATATCGTATCTGGAGATTCCGCAATGTCGTCTCTGCGTTAGTTAGTGGCAAACGATGTATTGAGTCTATGAATATGTTAGTAAGACCCTGATAAAATATGTGCTCATGTCGAGGCGTAATACCATCACAACCAGATTTTCTCCAGGGGCATCTTTCAGCATGCCCTTCAGCAATTAGATTTTGATATTTGAGGACCAATTGGGCTCCTACATTTGTGACGATCAGTAAAAGTGAGGCTAATTCAAATCGGCTATACTTGAAAGCACATACGAACTTCTCTCCGATCTGCTATCTTTTCACTGTCGTATTCTTCCAGCTCATCTATATCGTCGGGCAACTTAACAACAACAGAATGGCCACACCCACCGACGCACTCCACTCGGTTCTTATCGGTGCATGACCATCCTCGCTTTGCCCATTGGACTTCATTTATAGTATCTGGCTGTGGCTTCCACCGTTCAACGTTGCGAAACGTTTCCAGTCGTTCCAAAAATCGCTCGCGGTCCCAGGGTACAAAGCTAGGTCGTAAAGATGCGGTTGAAGGCGTCGAATGCCGCGAAATTGCTTTTCCTGAGAGTAGAACGGGTGAATCGTCGGAATCATCACCTCCTGATAACCGAACACGTTTTATTGAAGGGTTTATTTGTGCTGTTCCGTCAAACATAAGCTTGTTGCCTGATGAGGATTGCTGTGGTGATGTTGGTTTCTGAGAGACTCCGAGGGAGATGGAGTCTAGAACGCGGTGAAACTTTCGTTTCTTTGAAGCCAAAGCATATGACATTTCGTATTCTTGTTGTTTCCTTGGAGTTGAGTGAGGCCTGCACCCTACACATGCTGTCTGTTCCAAGATCCTGTGCATCATCGCAATCACCAAAGCAACAAGGGTAGATTACTAATAAGGTTTACTATTTTCTCTTAGGTAATCAGTCTAATTGAACATCACACTTCCGTTTACAAAGTTGTTTGAGCCATAAAGAACAGAACAACAACTTCTAATAACCATGAATATCTTCTCAATACCCTACTTACAGAGAGTCTAAGATACTACCGATATATGTACTCCCACAAGGACTAGATATGGAAGTCAATCTTGTTAATTATGAGAATTCGTCCGATGGATACCCAGATACCCATCCAACGGGAACTACGGAACACTGGAATCCCGATGGACTGACCTCTACTGAAGGTGTAGAGACTTCATTTCCTAAAACAGACGATATAATGAAACATGATTCGCCATATTGTTGCATTTTCGATAAGAAAACCACCATGGTCATCTCGCCAAGGCATACGAACATATATGATATTCCAACGGATACATATATATCCCCTCAAAATGCGTCACCTGAGTCACTCTCATCTCACCCGGATCTCAGCGAGAGGGAAGAGTTTGTATCTTCTGATATACCCGTAGAAGATAAATTCACTGTAAGACAACCATCACCCACTCATATTTCTTTTGGTTTAGTTTTATTAACCCTCTGCGATCTTTTCCCTCGTTGTCTTTCTTTTCATGCTGCCAAAATAGTTTTAGTCTGATTGAGTCTTGACTCTAGAGCCCTATAAATGATGATACTTGGCCAGTCGCAAGTCACCATGAAGCCAGGCCTTCTAAATTTACTCCAGCCGATACCAATATGAGGTGTAGAATAGAACCTCTGTCAGTGGCTTCCCGCAATAACCGCTCAGCCGACATTATCAAACCAATTCATAGGCCTACTGACCGTATTCCTGGAATTGACGGTCATAACAGGATTCCAGGGATTCGTTCGTTCCACGAAATTAAAAATACACATACACACGGAGTTTCTACATCGAATCAGACTTTCAAGGATGTCAATATTTCTTTACATATCGACCCTGGTATTGGGAAAACCAGCACGTACAATAGGTCCTCTGTAAGTGAATATCATTACATTCATACATCAAAGGTACGCCGACGCAGTGGTTTTCTTTTCTTTTATTCTCTCTCTCTCTCTCTCTCTCCCTCTCTCTCTCTCTCTTCTTTTTTTTTTTTTTTTTTTTTTTTTTTCATGAATGTGTGATAAATCATACTGATTTTTCACCCCAACCCGATGCATTTCTAGCCTACCAACCTTGATCCGTTTATTCGCCGCACATTTCCTTCTCATGTAATAGAGCCATCTGCAGTTCAGGGGTTGAGCTCAGACCAGATTCTCCTTCGAACACATTTTCGCATTGGTGAAGCCCTTGCTTTCCATAATACCCGGATTACCAGAAATGAGAAGCCTGTGCCCAGAATTACCTTGGTGGAGCTTTATGCACTCGTGACCGAATCTTACCGCAGCGGACATTTCCAAAACTTTACGTTCTCGGATATATTTTTCCCTATATATCCTCCTCAGCTAGTGGGAGAATGGAGTGGATGGCAACATAGTAGCTATCTCAACCAAGTGGGTAGATACTTTTTGACTGACTGCGAGACTAGCCACATTCATGTCCATGGAGGAAATTCCAATTCTACACAGGGTATCCCGAGCCGCAGAGTGGATTCGCCCAAAATGTGTAGAGTTGTCGGCATTCTCTCGCAAGACAACAATTCACATTTGAGAATTAAGCCTCCTAGACAACATTTTTCAAACTCTCGCCAACTAGACCGTAAAAAGCTAAGGATACTACGTATTCAAAAGGCCTGTTGGTCAGACATCCAGATGATGAAAGAAGCCCTGAACATCTAAGAACTAATGTATCCAATGCCAGCGTGATATGTTTGCAATTACTTATCATCATTTAACATGAGTGCTTACGCAACCATCACTTGCGTCTATATACGCTAATATCACATTATTGAAGGGGAATTAATTGTAGCTATAGAACAACGAATAGTTTTAGAATATGCTGACTCGGTTGGGCCAAAATGATTAACCAAATTATGACAACATATTTTATCTCAATGGTGAAGTTATTTTATTTCGAGTGTGTATAGCTTTGAGGATATGGTTAGATTTATCTAGTTAATGTAACTTCTAGTTAAGCTACATTATACTGAATATTCGAAGTCGACTTAAACAAAATATATATATATATATATATATATATATGAAGAATCACAAGATAGATGACCTTGTACTCTAGGATATTCCAACCCTCGATCTCCACCACCAGAAGGGGATCAAATAACACACTATAATCAGGGAGCCATAGACCCGATCAAGCAATTATGATATCGCAAGCTGAAAATTCACACCAGCTTGGCAGTTATCTGATACGCGATGGGCCTGGTGCAGCTGGTTCCGACCGCTTATATTTTCTTGGGTCTAACCATGGGAAAATTATTAGTTCTCTGCATAATCAATTTGAGGGCGGACGATGATCCCTCCAGAATAGCCACCTACCTTTCCTATTCATCAACTGCTTGTTTCTAGTACCCTTGCCTCCCTCCCAAAAGCCAGTGGAAGTTCTATCAACAAGCAAGGACCTGCATAGACCACAATTCCCCGGTCGATACAACTGCTCACGAGAACAGAAACCGCTACATTAATGAACACATATTTAGCAGAGATCACTGGCAAAGGTGATATCAAATTTTCATCATGCTGCTAGATAATAGGGGCAATGTATACCAGATCATTCGATTCGCATGTTCGTTCGGATGGTCGGACGAAGCGTCATGGCACCTTCGCGAAAGCAATTAGCAAATGTCATTTGAACATGCAAACCATGCTCTTTATAGTCATATAGAAATAATACCTATCACATGGAAACACTCTTGAGCAGCAACTAAACCTATACCACAGTGTCAAGAACAATTTTCACAGCCAACCAGGTATAAAAGATACTAAACGGATGTAGATCTTCATAATAAGATAGGAATACTTAGGAACTCACCTGAACCACCTATAACTCTTACTATAATGAGTACACGCTCCTCGACGAGGTAGCTCACTTCCAGCAGTAATTCCCAACAGTTCATTTCGCTACAATGAACAAATAGAAGAAAGTGTCAGCGTACCAGCATACCAGCAGTTCTGTGTGTTCAACCTTCAATCTATTTTCCCGTGTGTGGTGGGGAAAAATGAACAAGGAGAAGGAGAAGGGGAGATGGATGGAGAGTTTCAAGCAGCGTCTTGATCTCACAAATAATAATAAAGGGTAAAATTTTGGCTTGCGGGCCGGTCACGAACCTTTTTGTGTTGCCGACCTGGGCGTAAAATATCTAGAATTGATCAATGTTAGTGTTCCGAAACTATAGTTTGAGGTCAAAGGGAAGACACGCGTTGATGTTCCAAGGAAGTCGCAAATCACAATTAACTGACTTCAAAAAATAAAAAATAAAAATAAAAATAAAAATAAAAATCGGATGTTTAACTTGGCATATAAAATTGAGACTGAGGAAAAATGCAACCCCGGGAAAGTAAATCTTTCCCGTCAGACCTTAAGAAAAGATCAACAAGATGACCTGCAGTTAGGGGTTATCCACGCCCAGAAATTTGCCTCCCAGAGACTTGGTATGAGGGAGTCCGTAGCAGGCTAATATGAGATGAGGCACAACCAGGGGTTGAAATCAGGCCAGTAGTAGGGCATGCATGTTGAAGACGGAATAAATAAAGGTCAGAACACCATCTGACTTACCTTGAACATCACCGACGAGTAAAAATTTAATATCAGGAAGTTTAAAACCTATCATTTAACACCCCGATTCGTAAGTTGTCAACAGACCAATATTTCTGATCAATAGGAGATCCCGTCTATGGCGGGCAGAGACTAGATTGGACAATAAGTGCATTTCATCGTAAGACAGGACGTACTCATCTTCTGGTGACAGGCCCGGCAAAATGTCAGGGAGGCATCTCCTTGGAAGGCTGTGACGCCCGGTGCTGAATATGTGGTGGAACATTTCGAACAGGTCGGGGTGAAATTGCTAAGTGTATGGCTTAGCCAGGCTCCATTCAAGTCCCACAAGCCTATGATGGTTCTGTATGACGTAGGAGGGAGGAGGGGATTTAACGGGCCGTAGCCTTCACTTCTCCCTTCTCCTCTAAAGGGTAGAATATTTCTTTTCTTACCTTGGAAGTAGGTCGGCAGGAGTACATCCTTCGAGGGTTAATGTGCCCGCACGGTTCGATCCATTATGCATGAGCTCACGGTAAAAGCCTAGGAGATGTTGGAGCATGAGTTAGTAAGGGAGATATATAGATGAAAATACTAAGATAGGCCAAAATTGAGAGGAGCACTGCAGCGAACGCCACTTTTGGCTTCATAGGCGTAGCCCCTTGAATATTTGCTTACCTACACTGAGTCGATTTGAACATTTGCGACAGCTTTCAACCCTATAATGAGGGGTACTGTGGCCATCATCCCCGATTTTTATATTCTTCATGTCTTGTAATTCCTTGCACCGGGCACATCGAAGAGTCAGGGACAAACTCTTTAGCTCGAGCAATTCAATTCCTTGAAGTTCAAGTGCCGGGCACGATATTAAGACCTTGCGGCCACCCCCACAATGCACATGATTTTCTGCAGCTGGGTCATCATTACCTTCCTCACTGTCAGTTTCATCAGGGGATTCCCACTCGGGGGGCCTAGGGATAACTTGAATATGTGATTTGCCTTCCGAGTTTTGGGTCTTTGCGTTAACTGTGGTTAACTGGGATGCTTCTATGAGCGGCGATGGTGGCGAACACTTGTCATGAGGCTGTTCTTCCAAGGATAATGCACTTAATTCCTCATGAAGATCTACCTCTCGTTCAATGGGTTCTTGGTATGACATTTTGTGCATCGTTGCAGCGAGGTAGTTGATATGAGCGGTTAGACTGATCCCTGGACTCTCCATGCAATGCTGATAGAATGCTTGTTCCGTCACTCGGGCAGAACTATCATTAACGTCAGGAATCTTGATTCGACATGGCTCTCCGGGGTAATTTGACGGCACTATCAAGATTATGCTTTTTATATTGCGGAGGGCATTTGGTAGCTGCATCGGTTGAGACGGTTTGATGGCAATCGTAAAACTGACCTGGTCCGAATGTGCTAGGAATAAAGGATGTTTACCCAGACGAGATTTTAACTGTCCAACTTCTTTCAGTCTTCTTTGAGGATCAACTATTTCTGATACTCTGGCTGCCCTCTTGTTTTTCTGGTTACTAGAAGGTGCCTTGTATTCGAAACTCATAGTAGAGGGTAATCTTTCCGGAAATCGGGGATCATATGTCTCCGGAACGGGAGCAGCAGAAAGTAGATTTGCAAGATGCCTGTCGAGGGCATTCATGCAATACAATAGGTTACCAGACTTGACATCTTTCGATACTTGCTCGAACTTTCGTTCCACAAGCTTTCTCTTACTTGCGTCTAGATTTCCGTTGCTCACTTCAAGAGAAGGCTCACCATAGGCTGGATAGGTCGCAGGAACTCTTAAAATACAGTCTAGGCCGGTAAGATCGTAGGAAAAGTCCGGGTCCGATGGCTTCATAGTGAACGTCAGATGAGTGCCATGAGCGTCATGGCGCTCCTCCGGGCTGAACCTACGGCGGATTTGATTAATTTGAAACTCCCTCGGGTTCTCTATTTCCGCACGTGATACAGGTTTCTGAACGAAATGAGCACCTTCAGGAGCGGCTGTTGGTCGTTGGTTGCTTAGAGGTAGTCCAAATAACTGCCTTGTGAACCCCTTTTCTTCTTCAAAATTAGTCGGACTGCTTTCACTCGGGATAAAATCCGTTTCACAGGGGTCATTTCTCCCTTGATCGGGTATTTCCGATTCTTGCTGAAAAGTTCCGGAAAGCGGAGTACAGTTGACGGTGGTGCCATGAATATCGTCAGAGACAGCTTGGTGAATAGTCAGTATCTTAGGGTAAATCGTAGAAGTATAGCAGGACGCCGGTTAAAAATTTTCAAGGTGGGAAAGAAGTATAAACCAGGCTAAAAACAAGTGAATGATTATACAAATGAATATGCTTCTGACAGACAATTTATCTCAAGCATAGAAAGCTCCACAAATGCGCGACATGCGGTGTTGTGATACAACTACCTTGTGGCACATGTCCGGGGGCAGTTTAAAAATAATTGAACAGTAAAGCTGCAATGACCAAAGGAGGTAAATGTAATTGTAAAACCGTGTTAAGGAAATACCAAATACCAAACAGGTTAAAAACCAACATGGCTGGCTGTTCTCCCTTAAATAATGAAATTTAAACAAAATACGAACGGGGCGAATGGTGATTAGGTTGCGTACCTGCAAACTGACGGGGAATGGCAGTTACACTTCTGCAAGCATGCTCTGGCGGTGCTCGAAGAGGTATTGGTGGATCCTCGCCTAAAAAATGAGGTCTTGTAAGCAGGTCTTCCTTAGAAGCAGCACTGAAGTTATACTGTTTGACGCTCGCTGGCATGCATATAAGCGCTCAACCAGCTTTTCGGGATCCAGGAGTAATGATGCATATTCTTTCCATGGTAGGTTTAAATGCGAGATGTATGCAAGATGACTTGGAGAAGCGACCGACATGCCAGGCCAAGGATTTGAGAATCTCATCAGAGCCATATAACCAGGTCTTAAAGGCTTATAGATCCAGTGCAGACCCAGAGGCAGGGGATGACGATGCATTATGTTTACACGGCGTCGTTGCGCTTGTGCTCAACAAGTGTAGCTTCGACGTGTGGCTATAAGGCTCAAATGGGTATATGGATGTCAACCGGCTGGCTTACCGTGTATACCTGCCATTGCAACACACTGAGAAATCAACCGAGACTCCGGAAAGGGGTTGTTGAGATATTGATAGACGAGAGGTAACTATTTGTTACTTTGCTAGGATCCCGTATTCCTAGGTTGCAGGGCTTGAAGTCAAGGAAACTTCGTCACTTCAACACGGGAGCTAGGTGCCAGCAGAGCTTCGAAAGCCTTGTCACGGTACTCCGTATAGAACTTTTTCAATTTTCAAGGAGAAAATGAAAGGGGGAAAACCAGCAACAAGTTCTGCAGTCCAGCACAGAGCTGCAAAGTCTGTGACCTGCATTAAGTAACTATATCAGCCCAAAGACCGCGATTGAAACGAGGCTTCGTGGACATCGAAATAGTTATGTGGAACTTAACTGCCTTTCGCTAAAGCGAAGCATACAATTCACATACTTTCAGTGTAACTTTGTACCAGTACTCAGAGTAGAAGTATTGATGTCAGCCCCAGCCAGCATGCGTTGTCCGTCGCCATGCAGGTCATCTGGTGACCTTGAGAAACGGGCGAACGGAGAGCGACAGCGCAGAAGGGCAGTTAAGAGGCAACAGAATAGTATCAGCAAAGCGGGCAGTTGTATAATGGGCCCCGAGGTAGCTTGTGACGTGCTCTTCTGAATTTGATGCTCGAGATGCTGGTGAAAAGGCAAGGAAAAGGAAGAGGATGATGTCGGCTTGTGAGTCAAGATAAGTCTTGGTGAGCCGCATGCAAGCACGTGAGCAAGCTAGTAGGTAAGGTTCCAAGGGGCTCCGCATAACTGACTGGTTCCATGACTAGTAAAATACTGGGGTTTTAGGTAGCCCTGAGTTGACCAGCCAACGAAACTTTCTCTCAACTAGCTACGGCGGGAACAGGGCCAATTTTGTACTCCAACTGTCGGCAGGAGGGCTAGTAACTCGCCACGAGAGCTATCATAAGAAGCTGTGAGAGCTGAGAGTAAAAGTTATCTGTTATATTGGGTACATTGGCCGAAAAGGGGTGGGCTCTTTTGGCCCTGTCAGTGGATGCGGAGGAACAGAGACCTTGCACGATTGACAGGCCCGATCAAGTCAGCTCTCTACTCCGCCAGTCCACAAGCGCTGGTTTTGCGAATCCAGCTCAGGCAAGTAAGTGGCTAGCTGACAAAAAGCCCGCCCATTACTCCAGTTTCGCCACCCACTCTATGGGTACTCGGGGTACATATATGTATCTCTCAAGGAGCTGTAACTTGCAATCTGTCATAAAGCTATTCGAAGAAGTGTTTCCAGAGATACGGCAGGGCTTGACGCTATATATTCCGGGCCAGCCAATAGTGGGAAGAAACAAGATAGGTGTGCGACAGAAAATCGGTTATCAAGAGTATATACGGTGTATACTGGTGATTAATCATATATCTTATACTTCCGTTCCGCTCTTTAAGGACTTGTTAATTCAGTCCAGACACCTAGACAGTGAAGTTCTAAAGAATAAACAACATGGGGCATTTTGGTCGAAAAGCTCCATAGAGTGGATCAAAGGCTGTTTATCCATTAGGAGTAGCACTTACTTGAGCTCGTCGAAACATGAGGGGTTGTTTGTTACATAAAATTATTCCATGGCTGGAGAAGAAATCTGTCCTTATCAAAGTACAACTCCAGAGAATACTCTAGCTTGGAAAATTCAATACATCATATACTCTGTGATATGTATATTCAACCCCATTAGAGTATGGTGATAACTCGTCCAGATGAGACGCTATCACGTCTATAACAGAAGCACTTAGAAAACTGCTGATGTAGAAGTATTAGGTGCATTTTCCTTCCTTTAACAGTGCAGTTAAAGTAACTACCTGGTATCCTCGACGCTTCAGTTCAGGTAATAACTTCCGTAGCATTGGAGGCGTCCAAGATCGCCCGTCATGGCAGATTATTATTCCTCCAGGGTGTACGGAACTCAATATATGCCAATAGTTGATTTTCCAGAATGGCACGAAAGGATCGTGCGGATAGATGTCGCCGAGGGTAAGATGGTATCCCATTTTTGAAAGAATCTCCCTCATTTTTGTAGAAAAAATCCCACTACCTGGGCGAAAATACAAGGCACTCGGAGCCATTTTGCTACCTGGATCCCCATCGTTTGCTCTTGGACGGGCAGTGGCTTCGATATCAGATATTATCTTCTGAACGCAGTTGATATTATCGATGAGTTCGGTTTCGCTTAACAAATAGGAGGGCTCGTCACGCATGGCATGATTCGCCAATTCATTTCCATGGCGGATGAGATTGCGTAGAACCTCTTCACGGCCAGGCGTTGCATGAGATCCAATAACAAAGAAAGTTGCCGTCGCATCGTTAGATCTAAGGATATCTAGTATCTCCGACGTGTATTCTGACGGCCCGTCATCAAATGTAAGTGCAAGTATCCGTTTAGAAGTCGCAACATTCCACAGGACATCCTCCCATTGGCGCTGAGCAAACCGGATAACAACTCTAGGAGGTTTGTACACGATATAGAGAGGAGTTATTATGATGATAGCGGCAACAACATAGCTAAATAGGGACAGCATTTGGAGATACTTAAGCAGTACGCCTGGTTTTCGGAACAGGCGTTATGGTTGTTGTTGTCGTGGTTTCTCAACAGAAGAGGTGTTGTGTCATTTAACTAGTTAACTCACCACCTCAACTAGTTAGTTAGCCTGAACTAGTGTCTTGCTAAGTCCAGATCAGGCAAGGAGGCTCAAGCGCGTGTTAACAACTAGCAACACTTTAAAAGAACCTCATCTTTGAATATCTCTAGGCTGACAGAACGACTACTATCGATCCCTGAGTCTGAGGCCTTTGAGAGCGATTTCAACCGGGTTATCAACCTAATATTAATCTATCATTTTAGGGAGTTGCCAGAGCTGTTGGGTCATGCCTATTGTTTCCAGTTCTGTGCCACCCGAACTACCTACGGTATTTCAGATGAACCGTGATCTTGGACTAACATCCGACGCTCAGATGACGCGCGAGATCCCCAAGGAAATGCAGGTTAAAACTCACCGATGCGGAAAATACATTCTGTGTAACTACCAAAAAGTGCGAAATCAGAGTCGGTGTTGAACATGTCTTTTCTCTTCGAGCATCTAGAAGCATTCATCACTTCGCATACTCTTTGAGGCCATCAGTGCGAGATGAGATCCCCCCCCTAAATGAAGTCCTGATACCACGATGGGTAATTCAATTCAGCATGGGGTGATAGGTTCAATTCCTTCTATATATGACCTAATCCCATGGATTCAACGTTTGGGAGGAAAAGTGGTTTATACTGCTCGTCACCCTTTAGCTTCTTCTCTCGTATCGCATTGATCAGCTGCCTTGACGTGATACCTCATCCTTCGCGGTTGAAAATAAGAGTTCAATATCCACCTCTTCTGTTGTTCCCATGAATAGCGGAGGACTCCGAGCAGATTCCAAATCCCAAGGCTGATACACAGAAGCTATTGCATATGACTTCCTACCTGCACGCTTACTTGCATAGTGGTCGGATAAATCAAACCCTGGTCCTTGTAGTAAAGCCTCAGCCTTAGCTGAAGATATCAGAATGTTGAGATTGGTGCCGAAGGTTCCAATCATGATCAAGTCAAAGAGGCTTCCGTGGTTTTTATCCAGTAATCTACCACTCCATATTTTGCGGCTTTAACGAGCCACGCCTTTTAATACGGAAGAAAGCATTTTAATGTTGTATGGCATACAACTTCTTATATTACTGGTGTTCGCCTATGAATTACGAATTCGACGAATGGTTGTGTAATTCACCAGCCCAGTTGAGCCCTTTCAAGTACCCTGCGACTTCTCAAAATAAATATTCGATTGAAACCTCCCTTTTACTGATCGTATACCTATGCAGATGTGTACATTCCTCCCGGAGACACGATTCTGCAAATCCAAAGGAGGGGTACACCGAGATGGTGTGGTAGGATTACTTATCAATGCATCAGCGGAGGATTATCCCCCTCAATCTAACCTTATGCTTTCGCCGTACAGAGGTACTACCAATACAGACATGCCACTGGTAGATAATATCGTCTATCATCTTGCCTTCATGCTCTATTGAGAATGACCCGTTCGCTTATATCACCGTGCTTGAGAATGGCACTTAGCTGCAGCTGTCCCGAATTTTCGCCTACTACAAACCCAGGATGAGGACGACAGGTGTGTTGACAGTATATAAGTACCAGGAAGGTTTCCAATACTGATTCTCTGCGCCTCCGTTTGTCAAATGGATGTATTGTCTTGATAACCTCACTGGCGCGCGTTTCCGTCCGAGCTTGCCTTCCATGGAAAATTTCTAGCACTTCCCAGCTTTGGAAATTGAAATATCGGTAACGTTCTGTAAGGAGACGTTCTAAAACGCCATCCC
Organism: Trichophyton equinum CBS 127.97; assembly: GCA_000151175.1. Classification (NCBI taxonomy): domain Eukaryota; kingdom Fungi; phylum Ascomycota; class Eurotiomycetes; order Onygenales; family Arthrodermataceae; genus Trichophyton; species Trichophyton equinum. The sequence continues at coordinate 112,963 of DS995767.1, read as the reverse complement.
AGGTTTTATACCAGATGTCATTTAACCTGGCTCACCCGCATGCATAACTAACCCAGCCTCGTATTTGAAAAAATTCTTGAGATAAAGGCGGAAAAGCAAAAGAATCGGTAACTACAATAAACGAGGGATATGCAGAAACAGGTCTCTCCATGATAACAACAATCCGGAATGCAACAATGTGAAGATCCTCTTCGACAAACCTCGAAGCGATGGAGAAAATGGAACGGAGAATAAAAATCAACTAGGAAGGTGGCAACGGTAGCTGCTTGTACCCATACAAAGACCTTTCGGACAACGACAGGGCAGGCTGGATGATTTTCTGGGAGACGAGCTGGGGTTCGGCGTGTGAACTCCGCAGAAACAGGGGGTCAGCTATTATGCCGATAGCCAAGTCAGCGTAAGGTTCTGTCCATTTGCCGACTCCTCATTCGGTTCTGCTTGCCCTCCAGAATGGACGGGATTAATTCCCTGAACTGCCAGCTGAGGATTGAGTATACCTTCCACGTGGACAGGATGTGGTGCCGAGCTCTTGAGCGCGAAGATATATATAAAACCAAGGGGGTGCGCATTCAACCAAGCTAGGGCAGTCGATTTTCAAATATTTACGCCGTACCGATATCGCTTATTGTCCTGCGCTGACTGGTGAGAATCTTTGTGACCGACCTAAGCATACGTTGCCAGATGACTTGAAAATGAGCCTCTTGAACAATACTTGACTGGCTGCACGCACAGTGCTTGAAGTAGATCCTTCAACAGAATGAGATGGTATATGCCGCGGTATTACGACATTGGCAAGGGGAGATTTCCAATAAGGATTCTTTTGGGGATGGTTACAGCGCCTAGTTTCTCCCCGACCAATGGAATATACAGTGATGTTGGGTGATGGAAGAGTGAATCACACCATTCATTTGCATGGACAGCTCAGATAAGCAGTACAATTGCGACAGAGTACTGACATTTGCTATCACAAAGCGGGGTGGGTTGCTGCACTGGGTATCAGGCCATTACCATGCACTCCAATCGACCTGAACGGTTGGTGAACCAGGTCGATACGCAGACCCATGCCCATGTTCCCCCATCAGCTCGCCCGAGGCACAGAGTGCTGTACGAAGTAAGGGAGTGACTCCAGGAGCAAAAACCTCTACATGTATGCTTCCATGCCACCTCGATGCTATATCACGGAACAATTCTCCAGAAACAGCGATATGAACATGGGCACATCAGCTAGCCTTCCCACAATTAAAGCTGGCCCAGTGCCGCCATATACATCGAGGATCAAGAGTCCAGAGCCATCGCCGCCACACAACCATATGCTGCCGTTATTGGGGATGAGGTTTATCACAGGTCTATTACACTTCGTGCCATTAACTAGGTTCTCGCTGGAGAGAAAAGGTGAGGCCGCCGCCTTCAATAATCGACACAACGAGGGCAGATGACCAGAGCGATGGAACGAAAGAAGCAAAGAAATCGAACTACATTTAACTTCGATTTACAGGCTTCTAGAACAAAAAGAAAGCAAACCCCGTGATCTGCCCCAGAGTCTGAACGGAATTAGGGGCAGCCTGTATGGTCACGGTCAGCGTATCACTAGTACAAGTGAAAATTTTAGGGGCCATGTACTTGTCATTATTGGCAGGGGTGTGTACAAGTTGCGAGCCAGCCCTACTTAATATTGCGCAGGATTGACGTTCAACGGCGTTCAGCGCCAACGAATCACCCGAGCAGCAAGAGAAGACCTTCCTGATCGGGCACTGTGGCTGGCAGCTAACCATGGCTGTCCTTGCAGTCTTACAAGGGGCCAGGGGGACAGCCACAACTTCTGCGGACCACATGGCCAGCGACACTCAAATCTCTCGGGCTCGGATGGATGGATAAATCGAGATAAAGCTCCGCCATCCATCCGAGGATGGGTAAATATCTTAATAATATACCACCTCCCTGACCAATATAACCCCAAACGGCATAGGAGGTATGATACAGCCCTGTCAAGCACAACCCAGCCCCAGCGCAGCAAAAACTCTTTTTGGCTGCTGGAAAATAAACAGACCAGGAGGTTCTCTTGTGCTTGATCCTCCTTCCGCGCATCCCGTTTAAATAATAGGACGCCCACTTAAGTACGGAATTGATAAATACAAGACCAGCGTCCATCAAGCTCGAACATCAAACTCTTCTTGACAAAGCCCTTGTTTCGTATTTTCAAGGGGGGTTGTGCAGCGTGGGGTACATGGCAAAATGTTATGCAAAATAAACTGAGATGGCATAGCGTGCATTACCACAGTACCACGGATGATGGAAGCCCGTTGAAAACCCACCGTTTTTATGGAGGAGGAAGTCCTCCGTATGATCCTCATGCTTGCCACGAGGCAGTTACATCTCCAACACGCAAGCGGCTAGGAAAGTCACAATGGATACTCCCCCTGAAACAACCTCCATTAGGCCTGCATTCTATGTTGGGTTATCAGATGGTTGAATGGGAGATGGGGTAGTTATGGTATGGTATCAAAAATGGGGGTTGCTAAACCGACAATCCTTCAGCGACAGGCAACTCACAATGGAAGAAAAAGAAACCAACGCGGCGTTCTAAAAAAACACCCGTTAATCCTGACCTTCAGCATTCTCGGATTTTAGGTAACGATGGCAGCAAGACCATGCTGGTTAGTAGTTAGTCGACCAAGATGGCAGAAGTCATACGAACAAGCCACATCGCACCGCTTCGTTTTTCGCGTACTCAGAATGCAACAGAGTTCGCTGGAGATCTTGTGCACAACGTCTTTAAGCCGATCTCCTGCGAAGTATGTTGACGTCGCCCGCGCCAAAATACGAGCCCTTCCCAGAGTTGCCCTCATTTTCTTGATACTCCTCCAGTCACAATGTCCTTCTCTGATTGTTCTGATCCCCATGTCCTGGTCAATTAAGAGCAACATATTGCTGTATCGGGCTAAAGCGAAAGCGAGAACGGAAAGGCTTCGCTATCAAGGAAGCAAGCTAGTATTCGTACTCACGTACTCTGCCCACGCTAAATGCCCCTTCTTTCCACTGGCGTGGGGAGAACAAACCATGTTTTGCAAAATCCGTATTTCCCTTGGTCCTTATGTGAGCTGCTATGAAACCACAAAAAACCAACTGCTTTTCTTTTTGATATCAGGTATTATTGGGGACAAAATTTTACATCGAAAATCGGACTATTAACTTATAGGAGGAGGTGATTGGGTCAGGAAGCGGTGTGGCAGCGTGTTTGGACCGCTTGAATTTCCACGACGGGGGTTTTTGACATGAGAAAGGGAATCACCAAGGGAAAAGTAAGTAATTTATTTTTCGACCCCAGATGCGGATCGAATGAGCGCTTTTCCACCAATAACATCGGTATTCGGACGTGACATATCAGTCTTCTCCTATTGACCAGTGAATTGTAAGGAGGAGACTGGAGAGCGGAGAAAATAACAAGTCATTGCCCTTTCCGTCATGATAAGTGAGTCTCTCATGTATTTCGAGTACTGGTAACTCTGGACTTGGACTCTTCAGCTGAGAAAGACATTCATAAGTCGTCTATTCGATCGCTTTCAGGTCCACGAGTGGAGACGCAGCCGTGATCAGTCACCTTCCTCTCGCTAATTCCGCAAAACTCCATCACTCTTATGTACACCATCCTGTCTCGAAAGTGCGAACGTGTCATGCGAGGGGCAGAGGCAATGAAGATAATTCTGCCCGTCTCTCAATGATATCCATCAGCTGAGGAACGTTGCGTTTAAAGGGGGCCTTTTTGTTTAAGGATAATCCCGTCCCTTGACCTGCTCAAGGAAAACTTTAACTTGCCACTATCGACGGGCGTCTCGGTACAGCCCGTTAACCGCTCTATAGGAATCATAAATGCACCTGTTTAAGTTAGGTGTATCTTCCAACTAGTTATTTATTTTTTAGATCGGCGCAGACATCGCCAGCGAACTCTGTGGCAAGGAAGGTTGGAAGAACCAAGACACGGCGACGTCGAGACACCCCAGGTTTGGCAGCCAAGTTCCTGTCCTTGCATTGAAAATGGGAGTTCTTGGGCGGAGACATGGAATTTGAGAGTTCGCCACTTTGCATGCATGATGCTGATAATACACGTACCGAAAGAGGGGCGAGGAACCACACCAAGAAGAACCGAATCTGTAAGGCACTGCCGCCATGACGCAGGGTGTTGCTGTATAGGGCCTTTCATGCATAGGAGCCAGACACAGTGTACAATCTCAGGATATACCGACGATACAGTGAAATGTCCATCAACCCGACTGGAGCGTCGTTGTGGTAGAGTTCAGCCAAAAGAGAGACGGAAGAGGAAGGATGCGATTTGTTATCTTATCAGATCATCTTATCAGATTTACCCTTGAGATTGTTAACCTCCTGAGCCTTGGCAAAGCTCATTTCTTTCTCTCTGTATTATTAACATGCAGTGCTTTGAATATCACAGCCAAAACAGCGAGATATTATTCAGCAGCAAGTGACCTCTCATATGGGGCCTATACATGACTGCTGTTATCGAGGCTTTCGGAGGGGAAGACTTCATCTCTCCTCCTTATCTCTTTCCTCCCGCCGTGGGCCCCCTTCGACTAGGAGCAGCAGCCACCTCGTGAATCCCAGCCATCCTCACCGCCGTTTGTCTCACCTCGACTCTGCACACTGCCTCCGCCAGGCGTATCATCGGTTATCTTCAGCTGCTGAGCTGCATGTGCTGTCATTAAAAGCGAGACAGGCATACCCCAGCTATACAGACTGCACTTTTGGGAGTGAAAATAATACTAGTTTGGGGGAATTTAAGTTGCCCATAAGCCCGGGTGGTCTAGTTGGTATGATTCTCGCTTCGGGTCAACCCTTAGCCCGAGCCTTCCTTAAGAGGCTCACGTCTGCGAGAGGCCCCGCGTTCGAATCGCGGCTCGGGCCATTTTTTATTTTTTTACTTATCTTTTCTAGATAGACGACAGCAAGCAATATATATATAATATATATAGTACGTACGCTGGAAGAAAGATATAACAGATTAAAAAGTCAAGTATTTCAGTGTACGAAGTTTTACTTGACTGCCGTAAGTTTCCGTCTCGTGCTGCAATGGCTGTCTGGACTTTTCCGCTGTGCTGCCGCTAGCAGTGTTTCAAGGGAAGGGAAACCGTATAGCTCATCAGCAAGCTAGCTAGTTAACCGATGGACCGATGGGCCGATAATTAATTAAAAAGAGGCTGCCGAGAATGCTTCAGTATCCTTAATTCTTTTCTTGGACGCCGTTATCTAAGTATATATATATATATATATATATATATATATATCCCTTTCATCCTGTACAGGCATCCTGCATATATTATTTATTATTCGTGTAAGTTCAGTCTCAAGGAGATAACTACATACTTAGTATAAAACAACCTATAGTTCGTCCGTGCTTAGCCGTTGAACCCCATTCATGACAGGACTCTGTATTATTGTATCGCCCAGGAAAAAGAAAGATAGCCCTTGCAAGCTTGATCATTATTCAATGGGGTTCGGTTCTGCCTCCCCCGAAGTCCTAGGTTGAAGTCATCAGTTACCTTTCTAGGTTGGGTCAGCGTCTCATGTTTGCCCTATCACCATATACTCCGTATCATCACACAGGAAGGGTGAAGGGAAGGGGAGAGGAAGCAAACTGCACATCGGCCAGACCGAAAAAGAGTCAATACTGCAAGTTACCGTGTGGTACAGGACATGGCCTCGAAACCCGGTGTCCGATCGCATGAAACGAACACCAGACATGCGGCCGTCGTATTCTCCAGACAGGGTCCATGTAAATGAATATAAGAGATCGCACAGGCAATATCTGACGAACTGTGCGTCACTTCAATCTTGCCTTATCGGATACAGGGCTGTCGGTCAAAGTAAATCATATAAGAATAGTAATATACGAATGTGAACCCGGTGTCGATGAAACGCCTCTTTCATCGTCCGCTGACTGCCGAATAATTTGACACTTGTGTGATCTCCATAATTACCCGAGCCCAGCGCCCCCCCCCCGGGAGGTGAAGGAAACGAAGGAGCAAGAAGGAAGTTTGTTCAAGTGACGGGAGAAGGCGAACGGGCCGTAGCGGACGGCGGCATGAAGAACAGGTGGTATGAGGGGCCACAGGTTTGAGTAGCCGATATGTATATGCACACGCGCACTCCTTCGTACCGAGGCACAGCGTTGGTCAACTAGTGTTATACTAACTATCTATCGACGGTCCTGAAGGTTTCGAGCAGCGCAAGGCACATTTCATCTGTCCTCCAGGACGTTGCAGAGTGAGATCGGGTGAGCATGCGCAGAGAGATGGATGGATGGATGGGAGCAAGAATGGGGGAAACGATGTACCCTTGCACCGGATTCGTATATGGAGAAGAAACACGTCTGTCTGCTGGCGTCTTCCCCGGACAGCCAGCGAAGCCAGTTCCTGCACGTGGAGAAGACGCAGAAGCGAAGAGGCCGGCTGCGAGCGAAGGGAACTCCGCAGCTGCTCAGTCTTTGCGTTTCATCTAGCGTTCGGAGCAGCGACAAGGCGTTCAGCTCATGGTCCCGGAGACGACGGTGCTAGTAGAAGTCACCAGAGAGGGCTTTCCTGAGCAAAGTGGGTGTTTGTCATTTTTGTCTCTCTGTCCCGTAGTTACGGAGTACGATAAAATGCCCCATGTATCTGATCGGATATTCGCAATTGGCGCTCACTACTGCTCTGGTCCAGGGTTCACTCACTCACTCAATAATTGGCACGGAGTATGCTGGAGTCACCCCCAAGCCCACTAACTTGTTGGCTTGTTAGCCAGTTATATGAACCTGGATTATGGGCATCCCCTTGTCAGCGTCTTGTCTGACGCATGCAATCCTAAACTAAACTGCCTAACGAGCAAGGCGGACCTCAACCTTCTGCTCGTTGGATAGGGTCGATGTGATATGTGTTGGGCACTGCTTCGAATATACCTAGCTAAGAAGACAACGTCTCCGACTCTCATCCAGTAGTACCAGTTAGTTAGCCCCCCTATATTTAATATGAGGACGACTGCGTATGCCGTGCTGAGCATGACAGACTCGTGGGTTTCTCACGTCACTCTGCACTGTGCCTCGTGTGATCCATCTGCCATCTGCCCCCAGAATCCCGCCAGTCCGGTCGGGGGGTTCGCGAAATATTTGGTCGTGGTCTGACTTTTGATCCCCCTTAAGCTGCTTCCCCCTAAGGGATAGTGAGAGCGTGAGACCGACCCTCTGTCGATATTCACACCATCAACTCTGTCCAACGAGGTTATCGGAGAATTTACTCGCTTTCTCCCGTTCTCTCTCCCGTTTTTTTTTTTTTTTTTTTTTTTTTTTCAGGTCAGATGGGCATGGAGACAAGAAAAAAAAGGAACGAAAGGTAGCTACTTACCTCCCGACAACATCGTTCCCCCCCTTGCCCGGCTCTCCACAGCGTATACTTATATCAGAGGTACGCCTGGAGTACACACCATCAGAAGTTGGCCACGGCCAGCGCATCATCTACATCAGGCACAAATGATTGCTCTTCCGCACCCGGTGAGCCAGCAGCGCTAGGTAGTGTCGATGTGATGACTACTTTCTCAGCTTAGCTAGCAATAGCAAGTTCCTTAACTATTAATTAACGAGGCCCTTGGGGAAGCAAGCCGAGTTGGTTGCTAACTTACTGGAATATATGCATAAATAAACTACCCAACACCCATATCCCTTCCCGTATTAAATTGTCGATAGGTAAATCCAGTGCATTTGCTTTTTTTTTTTTTTTTCGTTTTTTCCCCCTTCTTCTTCTTCTTCGAATGAATAATAATAATTCCTTTTATCAAGGGGAATCATCGTTCCCCTTCCCCATACGAGAAATGCTTAGCGTATACCTCGTACGTAATAAGCAGTCTCAGCTCGGGAGACGGAGACAACTGCCAGCCTGCTCTCTCTCGCAAGGCATTATTATTAGCTATCTTTCCCGTCTAAATATAACAAACATAAAATAAACCAGCGTGCTGCTAACTGGCTGACAAGCCGTTAACACGCGACAGGGAGGACGGGGAGGTCGAACCGGCAATTGGGAATCGGAGATGGAGACGGAACCCTCGGACATTAAAACTCATGTTTTGTATCCATCGCATCGTAAGGATGCATGTTATAAGTGTATTCCTGGCCCGGGATATGAAAAAGGTACATGCACGCCCCGTAGGTCAGTATGCACATACTTTCAATACTTACATGCTCTCTATCGGGTAGGTAACATTGCATCGTATCATAATCATGATCATGTTCTATTTTGATCTCCCACGTTATAAAGGGAGAGCCTTGCTGGCCTCCCCCCTCCAAGTCGTAATACTCGACAGGGAAGATGGATTTGGACGAATACACCGCTGTCGATGTTCAGCTCTTCCGCCTCCGTCGGGCTAAGCTCGATCGAGACATTGCCGGGTGTCGAGTAGTTGACAAGTGATCGGCTAAGGCGTGTACAAAGGGGAGAATAATAGGAGGGTGGTGGTGGGAGGCGGGAGCATGCTATGTTTAGATCTGATATAGGCTTGAGTTGAGTTACTTAGTTAGCCGACGTTGAGCCGTTGGAGCTGGGCTGGTGATCTCTCTCTCTCTCTCTCTCTCTCTCTCTGCCGTGTCTGTCGGTCAGTCTCAATTTTTTTTTTTTTTTTTTTTTTTTTTTCCTTCTCTCCGGCCTCTCCTGTTGGTATTTTGGCAGCTGATATCACGGCCGAAGTGCTTGTGCCGTCGCTTGCTGACTGTTTACTAGCGAAGGTTACAGACAGCCGGTAGTTGTGGACAAAGAAGGGCTTACTCGAGACGGCTGGGAAGACGAAGGAGAAGATGGTATTATTATTTATCTCTTTTATTCTTTTTTTTTTCTTTTCTCTCTTTCTCAGCTCATTCGAACCGAGTAACTAGACTAAACTAGATAACTAAGTAACTACACACACGCTCACCCCTCACCCAGGTGATTTGGAGGAAGCAGAAGAACAAAGCCACCCTCCCTGGTATCCAGACCCATCCAGACCCGATAATGAATAAGAATTAGACAAGAATGATAACAAGATGCAGAGGGTAACTAGGTTAGAAAAAGAAAGAAAGAAAGCAAACAATACATGACTTGGTGGGTATCTGGAACACAGTAATAACATCAACAGTAAAGCAGACAGAGGTTAGAGGTAGAGGCGGAGGCGGAGGCGGAGTGAGGTGGAGGCCAAGGTAGAGCAGTAGAAGTATTATGTATGGAGTGGGAGGTAGAAGGGTAAGGGGAGTAAACAAAGGAACATCATCATCGTCGTCGTCGAAGGTAATATAATACATAGAATCGATCAACCGTATTAGAATAAGCGGTAGGAAGGTGGTGGTATGTAGGTGTAGGGAAGCGTGTGTATAGGAGGAGGTAAGGTTGGGTTTGTTGGCGACAAGCGGCGGGCATGGGACCTACCACCCCTTAACGTGGTACTCCCAGGGGCCGTAGTCGAAGTAGTGATTCCACGAGCTGTTCTTGGACTCCTTGTCCTCTTTGCCTTGGCCCTTGGAGTCGTTGGCGCCGGGATACTCCTGGAGACCCGCGACATCACATGCCGTATGCCGACGCTTGAATGCCGCGGTAGCAGTCGCAGCGGTGGTCTTCTGCTGACGCTCCCAGAGGAGATGGCGGCGGAGGGACTCAGTCAGTTCTGTTGCAAGCATGTTTCGGCGCGTGGTTCGCGGAGAATGAGCACGAGCTACGATACCACCCGGGGGAATGGAAGTCATGACGATTGGGCGTGAGTGAGGAACTTCCGAGCGCTTCATCTCCAGACCCGGCGAGCCGACGGAGCCAGACTCGGAGCCGCTGTGGTCTTCGTCGTTGTCTTCTTCCTCGCCGTCTGTTGGGGGAAGGCCTCGCTGCTGCTGGTGCTGCTGCTGGTGCTGCATAGCTGGGGTAGAGCGGGAGTTGGGGCCGGGGCCTCCGCGGAAGGTTGGAGCAAAGTTCTGCTGGGGCTGGTGCATCATCATGGTCAAAAGCGAACGGCGCGAAACGAGATTTGGTCGCGAGTCGACACGCTGAAACAGCTGTTTGTCGTCGACGCTGGATCGGCCGGATTCGGTAACGGAGTCTTCCCAGTCACCGTCGGACGAGTCTCCTTCGTCTTCGTCCTCGATGGCGCTTTCGGAAATCTCAGACTCGTCGTCCTCATCGCTGGAGGCAATGGCGTCTTCGTCTGATGCACTGGTCTCGCGAATTGGTCGAATAGGGTGGCTGGTGACCGCCGTGTCTCTGATGAAGGATGTCCTGCTCCTGCTGTGCTGGGCGGATGCCAGGTGGTTGAGGCCATCGCTAAGGGAGCTTCGGTGTGTCTTGATAGCCATTCTGTCTTCGAAGGAGGATTCCTCATCACCGGAGGAGCACCCGAGAGTGAAGACGCTGGGCTTTTGTTGCCTGAGGGGGGGACTGTTTGGGTACCGAGTTCTTGCTCGTGCTGGTTGCTGGAGAGAGCTGGCCGTGGGAGCGGAATGAGGAGGAGATCTTGGAAGGCGAGAAGCCACGTACGACGGAGGATGCTGGTCGAGGGAGTTCGGCGGATGAGACGCTGGTGTCTGAAGAAGGAGTAGGGACATCACTCTCCCGGACTCTCTCTAGGGCAGTAGAGCATGAGTCAAGAGATTGGTTGTTTGCTGGAGCCGGATGTTGCTGTAGATGTGTCTGCTCTTGGTGTTGTTCTTGTTGCTGTTGTTGTTTTGGTTGCTGTTGTGTCGAAACTGGGGTAGGGGAAGATGCCCGCGGAGTGGCGTCCAGTTCACGATTCTCGATCTGTAGCTGTGACTTGCTCTTCGGTACACATATCGGCTCCAGCTGTTTCTTCTCCTTGATGCTGTAGACCATCTTCTCCAGTCCAAGGGAGGTGATGTGCCTTTCTCGTCCTCGTGATATGCTTAGGACAGAGTCCTCGCCGACAATGGCTGGCTTTGGGTCAAGCTCTATGGTCCGGGGTGTGCAGGGACACTGGGGACTCGAACCGGAGCTCGTTTGTGCCGTCGATCGTGACCGTGACCGTTCCAGTCCCTCGTCTGATAGAGCAGACTCTACGCTGCTAGAAAGGTCGGGAATCGACTTGGACTCCCGCCTTAGTCGCTCCAGACGGGATCCTGAGTGTGTTCTCTTCTGCTGGAGAGAGTCCTTGCTGTTGCTGCTGCTGCTGCTGCTGCTGCTGCTGTTGTTGTCTGAGTTGGTACGTGACTTGGCCTGGGGGGCAACACAGAAGGTCTCGCGGTTCCAGAGCCGCCAGCTCAGGTTCTCGAGCCGTCTGCCTTCTTCCATGAAGTCTGCACATCGTGAAAACACTACACCAGCCCATTAGATTTTGGCTCATCATCATCATCATCATCACCGGAGAGAGGGGGGACTACTCACCCATCCACATTCCATGGAGAGACTCTGCATTGCGAGTGTCGACCTGGTGAATCTTCGCAGGGTCGACAGTCAAGACCGGCGTGCTCAGCCTTGACGGCATGGTTTCCTCTTCCTGTTTCTGTTGCTGTTCAATTCCCAATGTCCGGCTCTTGATGTTCCTGTCTTATCACCCTCTCCCTACTCTCTCTCTCTCTCTCTTCCAGACCACCTCTTTTTTTTTATGTCTCTCAATCCGGGGGAGATGATTCTGGGGAGAGGAGGGGGGGTTGCCGGAATATGAGCAGTTGTCTCTCCTTCGTTCGGCGTCTTTATTTTCCTCCGGGCGATGTATGTTGCTGTGTCCTGCCTTTTGGTGCGGTTGTCTCTCCTTGCGGGTGCGTATCTAGTAGCAATGCGACAACAAACGGGATGTAGCGTAGATCCCGGCCAGTTCCCTCTTCTTCTGCTCGCAACAAAGAGGAAGAAGACTAATAGTACAAACAGTGCTTGTCGAATGAGATTAGGGAGGCCCGAGGAGAGATGGCGAGGTGCGAGGTTGGTGAGCGTGCAGGAGAGAGGAAGGACGTTGAAGGGGGAGAGCGAGAGAAGCGAAAAGGGACGGGGACGTTCCACTTAAAGAAGTCGATGAAAAAAAAATAGAGCCCAGGGCGGACCCCCGAGGGGAGACATCACACATCTGCCTGGCCCTTGGTCGGCGGTGGAATGCGAGTCCAGGTACCTCTGCACCAGAAGTTGTATGCAAAGATACTTCCTGCCGCATCCTCTTTTTTTTTTTTTTTTTTTTTTCTTTTCGCCCTTCCTTTTCTTAAGGGCGTTATTTTTAACCTTTTTTTTATTCCTTTTGCGGTAGGTTTTTTTTTTTTTACTTTTTGTGTATTTTTGCTTTTTGGTGCGTCATTTTTGCAAATCGCAAAACTGAAAAAAATACAAAAGAGACAAACGCAAAAAAGGAAAGAAGTGGGTCTCGCGCGCTTTGCAAAAAGGGAACAACGAGGTACCGTGACCTGGTATTTTACTGCTGGCTGCTGACTAAGACGCTGCCTTCGCCGGGGCTCTTCCGCCTGCTGTATTTTTGGCGTTCTGTCTGTACGCGTATCGGTTTTAAGTGACAGTACGATCGCCTTAGCTAAGCATGCTTATTATGTAAGAGTAACCTCGGCCTGCGCGAGAGCAACAGAACAACATCGTCGATAGATGGATGATGGATGGATGGAATGGATGGGCGACGGCGAGGGAGCAGTGAAAAGGGAGAGGAGGCCAGGTGTCTAGCCGCGAGGGATGTGCAAAAGTCGCCTCTTGAGGGCCTTCATGAAGCTCCGGCTAACTCGTGGACTTACTAGTTAGTAGTTAGGTTGCAGTACTTAGGTGGTGACCTCTTCCCCGTCCTATAATTACTGCTTCCTCTCCCTCGCCGCGTTTCACCTTGCAGCCTTGGGACCAATTCCTAGCTAGTTCAGTTCCTTTTGCCTTCTCTGTTATACTCCCGTACGGACAGACAGGCTAGACAGGCCAGACAGACAGACAGACACAGCGTGTGGCGCGCGAGGGCGGCTGGCGGAGATGCTGGGGGGTGGGTGGGAGGAACGAGGGCCCCCCCAAGGTCACTTGACTCTCCCTTATCCCTCGCAGGGTCGTGTACCTGCCCCCTTCGTTGGTGACAGCTCATCAGTCACATCGCCTTTCCTGCCTCCCCTTCTCTCCCGTCAAGTGAATCAGTGCCATGCCATACATCACGGCCGGAGGATACACGCAAAGGAGCTTCTTTTTCTTTTGCGCTGGCTGCCCCCCGTCTGCCTTGCCTCTTTTGGGGATCAAAGCATTGCTCTCTCTCTCTCGATCAGTTATGTACTCCATACTCCGTAGTTGGTCCCCTTTATCCTCCACGATGGTTGACTTGTTTAGTTTCCATCCTCTCGCCTGACTTTGGGGCCGTGATGGAAGGGGGAAGGAGACATGTACATCATGTACGTCTATCGATGGGGGGCCCCCAGCCCTATCAGATAGCCAGCCTCGTTTCTCGTCCCCCTTCTGCAGACACCGTCTCGACAGGCGAAACTCACCGGTTCTTGGTGATGGAGGGTCCTGATAGTTTGCTCCGTACCTATGTACATGCATACGTCTACGTCTTGTACAAGCCGGGCGGTTAGTTAACAAGGGAGAGACGAAAGAAAAAAGGGGGTGTGTGTGGGGAGGATATAAAATAGAAAAAGCACAAAAGTAATTGAGATATCGACACCGATTCAATCTCTTTAACTTAGTGCTCAAGTAATAATAATAATAGTCTCTTCGGTATCACATTTAGTTTTTTGATTCCTCTTACCTTGGAAACCCCCTTTTTTTTATTTTATTTTTATTTTTATTTTTATTTTTATTTTTTACTCTTTTTTCTCTGTCCTTTACGCAACTCCCAACATCAACCGAGCACTGGGTAAGCACATCTGTTGGCTCGAAAGGAGGAAATGAGTGTTTTACCCATCGTTGCCGAAGTCATTCCTCTCTTAGCGCAACGGCTTGGCATACAACGGCTATCCTACCTTTGTTTGTTTGTTCGTGTGAGCGGTCCAAGAGGTTGTTCTTGTTTGTGGGGAAAGCAAGAGCGGTGCACAGCGGATAGTCATCCAAGTGGCGCGGTTGGCTTGAACCAGGCCGCTTCCCAAGGCGAACACGAAGACGAAGACGACGAGGACGAAAGAGAGAGCAAGACGAAGACTCTAGTGTCGGGGGGAACGAGCGGAAGGGAAGAGCAGAGAGTTGAGGGAGTGAGTAGTGAGAGAGAGCTCGAAGAAGACGCTCTAGGAGAGAAGAGGAAAAATAGAACTGGCCGTTTGCTGGAACCTTAGGGATGTGGTCATGTGCGGGAAGTGCGCTTTGTTTATGAGCTTTTTCTTTTGCGCTGTCCGATCTTCTCGTCTTCTTAGAGGCTACCGTTGATCGATGCTGATCCATAGGGCAGAAGCTCTCGAAGGGGCCCAAGTCAGTGTCAGGTCAAGGGTCATGCCAGGTCTGTCGTCAGTACTCGTTCCCCCTCAACGCAACGCAGCAGCAAGAGGAACGGCCATTAGTTATCCTGATGAGCCTATACAGGGCCAGGTGGAGGAGCTCTGGTTGACGTGTTCCAATTGCTTTGCTTTCAGTTCAGCCGCCCTTCCCTGGTTGTGTGGAACATCACCCCGTAACTACATTAAACAGCCCCCTTCCAGGGTCGCGACCGATGTCTCTCAATCGCTAGTGATTCATTATTCCAGCCTTTTTTATGGGATGGTCCAACTGGCCCCTCGAAGGCGAGTGTGATGGCGGTGATGTGACTGCTGTGATATTGTTGACCTAACCCGTCACCCCGGGATGAGGAAGAAAGGACAGCGCATTGGTTCTAGATGTGATCGAGCAGGAAACAATGTGCAAAAAAGGAAAGACGGCCGCCATGCAAGTAAGAAACATGACTGTATGGAGTAACTTCGCGGCATGGAGAATGTATGGAGTATCTCTCCATCCTCCCAGACATCGAGCATGACATGACATGACCACCCGGACATAAATATAGTAAAAGCTGCCCAAAGCAGAGCGGCGGCTGCTTCACCCAAGGTGGCTGCTCGTTGTATAAGCCTCATTTCTCACCGCCAGATGCAGAATGCAAGCTCGTCTGCTTCTCCCATGCGATCTGATCTTCATCTGCTGGCCACTGGAGCATACCCGTGCTAGGTCTTTTTTTTTTTTCTTTTACCCTTATATCTTAAAAAAGATAGAAAAATAAAAATAAAAGAAAAAACCCCAGCCAGTCTGTTCCATGCTGCTCCCATCAAATCCACGTCTTTGTCCTTGTGACTCTGCACGTCTAACAGTTTCGCCCCGAGATGTCTGTAACTGGCTGGCAAGGGGTACATTTTCCCTGACGTCTGTCTCTTCTGTTTTCACCAGCGGCGCCGTCCGTCTGGCTGCCTGTCTCTCTCACTCGCTCTTTTTTTTTTCCTCTTTTTTTTTCATATTTGCACTCTCCATCTCCCAGTTTCTGCTGACCTCTGCGTTGGCGACGCTGGGGTCCTATCGCCCTCCCCCTTCACCTTCAGTCACCCAGCACGAGCACCGATTTAGGCGCCGGGATGGCTGGACAATTTTTTTTTAAGGCCTGTAAGGCGGTCCGTACCTACATCGTTCACCCGTCAGGCTTACCATAGTTTTCCTTTCCCTTCTCATGGCTGGTTCCCGTCGATACATCTGTACATACATACATCACCATGGTAGAAGTGGTCCATGGGGTGGTGTGCGTCGTGGTGGTGGGCATCCTTTCATTCGGTTCTTGGGACGATCTGACAGCGCAGCAGCACACGCACTGCGCAAGGTCCTGCGCGAATAGCCACCAGGCTGTGATGCTGTGATGCTGTGATGCTGTGATGCTGTGCTTTGCTCCAATATAATATATCACCGTTATGCATATGTAGACAGTCAGGTGAGGTGGAGGAGGTCGGGGCGAGCTGGCGGTGACTGGCTTATGTAAGATGATCACTTATGTAAGTGGCTTACTTAAGTAGGTTAATGATGACTAATGTTTTGTGACGTTATTCATTACGCGCATACATACGATAAATACAGCCGAGGTACGCACAGTGCCAGGGCTTCCATGCGGCTTCTGGAAGGCCGGGAAGAGTAGGAAAGAGATAAATAAAAAAAAAAATAAAAAAAAAAGATGGAGCAGAGCAGAGCAGAGCAGAGCAGAGCGAGGAGGATGGAGACGACGACGGGGGTCGAGACAAGGCCAGCTTGCCATTGCCGTCGCATTCAGGGCGGCCGCCCGTCTGCAACTCCATTATTCGGAGATTGGCGAGCAGCGAGCAGTTTGAATCCCACTAGTCAAAGTGTTTTGATTATAAAATGAGAGATATTCCAGTGGCTCTTCTTTTCCATTACGAAAGACTAAGAGCAGCTAACCCGGGCACTACTCTGTTATTTTGGAGATAACGACAAGGAGGTGCCCACCACCCCCCGACCAAGGCATCGGGCAGACGTCCCAGGCTGAGAAGGAGGGAAGAGACACGGCCCAGGTTTGCGCTGCCATGTGGAGAGGGAGGGAGAGTAAAAGTCAATGGTTGGCTCGCTCAAAATATCAACACGGACGGCCATCACACCCTCACAGTCGGTCCCTCCAGGCAGGCAGGCGGGCAGGCAGGCAGTTGTGATGGCCGAGGCTGGAGGTTGAAGGGGGGGGCTATCCTGACACCTGCCAGCCATCGTCGTCATTGTTGTTCATCGTCATCTACTCCGTACGTCTGCATGTAGTTTGGGCAAATTGCGCTGGCGGCACGAAGGGAGGGGGGTTGCAAAAACAAGCCCAAGCAAGTCTGCAAGTAGTTGTGCAGTGACGAAACGAACTGATTAATCAGGGACGAGGTGCTCATGTGCCTGCACTTCACTCTTCGCCCCCTGTGTAACTTGTCTGTCTGAGGTTGGCCTGAGAAGTGACATCCTTCGCCTGCCTGACGCCAGAGCTAGTTTTGAAGCAGTGTTTACAGATGCGGAGGAGGGGAGCGAAAATAGTGAAAGTAATGAAGAATGGAGAGGTGAGCTGCGGATAGCAGTAAGCATTGCCTCCCCCATCAGTATCGTCACTCTGAACCTACTCGAGCCCTGTCATACCCAGGAAGAGTAGTTGATTAGAGCGTTAAACAATAACCTTGGGAGTTATTTTCAGCAAGATTGTCAGCGAGTAGATCAATCTGTCGGTATTGGGCCATTTTTTTTTTTTGGATCCTCCTCCCTCTCTGGGTTGTCACATCGCCGCCCTTGCTCGAAGAACGTAATAGATAACATATTACGGAGTAATACCCATCGAGGTTATCCCATACGGATATCTAGTTATCTAGCCTGCAATCAAGGAATACCAAGCTTGTTGATAAATTAGTTAGACATCCACGTGAGGAGTTGAGATTTCCATTCCAGTCCCTCCCTCTTCCGCGCCCTTACTTACATGGCAGATATCCGTCTTCAGCCTTCCTTCTTGTCAGCCACCCCAGTTCGACTGAACCAGCCAACCAGCAGCCACTTAGCCAACAAAGTCGTAAGAAAGTTATGCTTAGCTATGGCGGGGCTGATTCAATGTACGTCTTTATGCAAAGAAGCAACAGGGATTGTGTTTATCTTTTTTTTTTTCTTTCCCTTGCCCCTCGATCGGGACTATTTTCCTTCGCAACCTCAACCAAGGTAACGAAGAAGCAAGCCAGGAGACGGTCACGGGTCGTAGAAGGGGTGAATGAAATGTCTGGTCCATCGACATCCTCTTCCTTCGCCCTCAGGTAGCCACTTCGGCGTTACTGGCAAGTAGTTAGCTGTCAATCTTAAAAAAAGAGCCGGAAAGGCGAGCTTGCTCGTGCCTTGAGAGCGAGAGTTTATCCTGTGACTCGCAGATTTTGTTATGCTGCGGCTGCTGGGGTTATGATTAAGATGCCAGTGTCTCTTCTGCGCGGAGTATATCCCATCTTCCCGAGATGAACACCGGCAGCCTCCGAGCCGAGAGAGGAGGGAGAGGGCGATAAGAGACTGTCCCGAGTAAAAGTGTGTGCACAGAGTCAAGGGGCAGCATCACGCTCGCTCGCGGTCGCCAGACAAACGGAGTTTTCGTCCTCGCCGGCCCCTCGCGCTGGTTCTGAGGTCCCTTTTCTCCATCTTTCGGTTCCGGGCGTCGGGATGTCGCCCAGCTGGTCACCGACACGTGATGGCTACCTCGCCCTTCCAGGTGAGTTATCGATCCATGAGAAAAATATGATCAGCTTCGCCCGCAACTCCGAGAAACTCCTTCTTCCCCATACTCTCTACCCACTTGTTTCTCTTGGATGGCCTTCTTAGCTTTGTCTTTTGCTTTCTCAGGCGCTTCATGAAGTTTGAGGGGCGAAACTCCCCCGCCGAGGTTGTTCGGCGCCCTTTCAGCCTCTGCCTGCGCTTCTCATGCAACTCAGTTACTTTGGCGCTTCCCGTAGTTGTGTGCCCATAGTTAGCTAGCTGGCTGTCTAGCCCAGAGTAGCCTGCTGTCTTTACATCTGACATCGGGTGTGTTAGGGGAACGAGATCGGAAGAGAGCTGGGGAATTTGCAATTGAAAAGGCAAGTTCCAGTTAACTCTTGCTAGCTCGACTCACTAACCACTCCGTAAACTGGTTGACTAGTCAGTTAGTCTATTAAGTTGGGTAACTTTTGAGGTATCAAGATGTATGCTGAAATCGCATTACAAGAACCCCCAAGATACTTACAATTCTCTTACCAGATCCGACTAGTCGAACGGGCAGTTGGATTAACTATAGGGTCAAGTCGTGTGCTCGGTCCAAGGAATATCCATCGCTGGCTTGACCCTGCGCCAACCGCGCGACAATATGATATGTTCTGTTTCTTCTTCCCCCTTTTTCTCACGCTGAACACCCCAGGGTCATGATGTCCAAGCCATTGGATCAACGGTTCATTCTCACGTGTGCACTGGAGCTGTGGGTTCGTGTTTTTGTCTGGCTTGCTTCGTATGATGCGTGTGTATCATTTGTTGGCTCCCCTCTTTTCATCACATATAGACATGATGAGCGTTTGTTTACCTCTCGTCTAGTTTCACCCTGGCCCTCTTTGCTTTTCGTCCACCACATTCATGATCTTGACGGATGTTCTGTTAGCCCAGTTCGCCTTGGATGTGGGCTAACTGGGCGAATTGCAAGTCGAGGATCGTGAAGATGGCCACTCCAACGCGGTTAGTTGGCTTTTGTTTTCTTTTTAGGCTACTTCCGTGCATCTGGGCTTTAATCTTATTCGGATCTGAGGATAATGTGACCCGCGCCAGAGGTCTGGGTGCTGGAATTTCTATACCTTGTCAGTCTCACCCGGAAGGGGAAGCAGAGGGCGCAAGAAGAAGAAATCATACTCGTGCACTGCGCAGCCTCTGACTTGCGATTTGCTCGGAATTCGTTGTTTCGACCAGACGAAAAAGAAAGGGACACAGGGAAAGAAAAGGAAAAAGAGAACCCCAAGGCATAGAGGGAAAAAGGAAGGAAGATAACGTTTTTTCATGACGACCCCCGTTCCTTTTTCTTTATGATATGTTTGGAGTTGTCGATGTTAAATGTTCTATTCTCGGTGCTGGTGTTGCTATGCAAGTTCCCTGGTTTCATTCTATTTTACCCTTCGGTTGACATCCTCGTCGGCCGGGGACATACGGAGTAGCTTGGTTGGTTTTGAAGGTCAGCCTTGGAGAATCGTAACTGGCCTCCGGCATCCAGTCCCACAGAGATAGGCCAACGGCCCTCGCTCAGCGCGCTTGAGCCATATGGATAAGCTCCTCCTGGCCATGGAGAGTAAAAGAAAGAGTTCCAATCTCTGCTTCCCATACCTCTTACCCTTCATCAATGGGAGCTGCGATTCCTTTGACTGGAGTTCTCTTCCCGGTATCAGCCATCATGCCATCTGCCACCCCCAATAAAGAACATCGATGCACGATCTGGTGGCCTGAACCAAGTTCGCCACGTTACACCAGAGGGCTGACGATGGCGGTTTGGTTTCAAGGCACCGAACCCGCATCATCAATTTTCCTCCCCTAGATCTCCGAAGGGTGGTAACTTTTTCCAGGCCACCTGCTCCTGCTTGGTACCTTGTTCCTTTCCTGTACCTTGCCTTTTTCACTGTGCACATGATACACCACACGTTGCATACAGCCAGCTGTTCCTCCCGGTACCTGGAACCTGACAGATACTTGTTTCTGCTTATTTTCAGGGCCAGAGCAAGCCTGGGCTGGAATAGAACTGGGGACGGAACCTCCCTAGACGAGAGAGGGAGATTGCGGGGGAACAGGGAGATTGCTTTGCTTTAAAGACGCTACTCAACCCAATTGTTCTTTTAAAGGGCGATCTCTTATGCTTGTTTCACAGACGGTGGTGTCCAAATGATCTATTCCGATCCGACCTGAAGTAGCTCGACGACTTTCCCTTCTTCCCCCAGCTTGCTTCATATTAGTACTGCATAGCGAACGCATGTAAGGGGTTGATGCGCCAGCGTTGTCTGTATTGCCTGTCTCGTGCTTCCCAGCGGAGTAATAATTTCACTCCGTGCAAGAATAACAAAAAAAAAAAAAAAAAAAAAAAAAAAAAACAATAACCAGGTGGATGGGATGTAGCAATTCGCGGGTGGAGCTCGGGGTTTCAAGGCATTGATTCATATAATAGCTTGCTTCCCATCATGTGGCCGCTGTATTATCGTCTTCTCTTTTTTTCCCTTTTCTCTCTTCTTCCTTACCCTCGTACTTTGAAATTCATCGTCTAGTCTTCTCTTTTTCTAGCTTGAAATGGGAGACCATTTCACAAATAATCGATGCGAAAACAAGGATCATGACTCTGGAGAAAGGCAATCGAGACTGCAAAAAGGTCAGTGCATGGGCATTTTCAGCCCGCGCTCTCTGTGTTTGTGCCTGGGTGCTGTTGGCTTGCTTTGTGTTGTGTATCTCGCCTTGTTGGACATTGTCTGGTCGTATCCCTGTGCTATGTGTCCTGTGAATGTTGGCTGGCTGCTGGTAAAGGCGATGTATCTCATCCCAATCCCAGCATACTGGGTTGCGATTTGACTAGCTGCTGCGATGAACTAGTTGCGACCATGACTGCGGCTCCCGGTTTACTGTTTGACTTGCTGGAAGCGGATAGTCGACTTGTGTTTCGCTTCTCCTCGAGCTAGTATTGCTCTTTATTAGCATATTTACACCAAATCGGGGCACTTAACTCCCGTTCCCACGCTCTCCCTCCTGTTGCTCAAGCAGGCTCCCGTAGGTATTCGTCTTCATCGGGTCTTCTGCAGTATGTTGCTCTTTTAGTCTGCGTGAAGGTAACCTATCGAAGGCTATGGCGCGTTGGAAGAGGAAGATCGTCGTTCTAAGTAAGCTTGGGGGCACCTAGAGAGAGTATCACGTGATTCAATCGGGACGGGACGTGGGCGGGAGCTAGTTAGCTGCTTACATCAGCAAGGGAGTAACAACATCCCGACCTCGAGGATCTTCGGGCAGTACGGAGAGAACATCAGCTTGCTCTCGATACTGGGTGCTGTGGTTGAATGTACCGAGTCCTTGTGCGTTACTGTACACCCCGAAGCAGGAATGATACCACACTAGCTGTTGTTTTCAATACTTTGATTGCACACCCTGGATCAAAATTTGTTTCCTTTTCTCTCGACGAACGATATCCAGAACAAATCAACTGATACGTGTCTTGCTGGCAGTTGATCTTTCAATAAACAGTGGCTTACTACCTATTGAAGGACATGAAGGCATATTTCCCGTCACAAGTCTTCGTGCAGGCAAAGCATCGGGGCTAGACCAAGGCCTGTACGCTTCCGCCTCTTGCTCTGCTTTGCTGTACGTCTTAACTTGCACAAGCCTGGTCGCCCACTAAGCGCGGTGATCGGACAAGGAGAGATGTCATTACGCTAATTTACTTGCTTCAGTGGCGGAGGCATATGACATGCTTCAGCCTCGAACGGCCTCCCGCGTAATGCCAGCCCGGCTCAGCTCTCTCCCATGAGTCGATAAACCTTCGGGTTCGGCCTCATGAGCCAGCCACGAACTCCAATTTTGCTTCTCGTAACAGATAAATTGAAGAACTTCTGTGCCACAGATCTTATTTCCATGAACAACTGACTAGAGGCGGGAGGGGGAGAGAAAAAGAAAGGGAGTTTTCTCTTTTTTTTTTAAACCGTTTTGCTCCCAAATCTAAATCAGATCATTGAAGCTTATAGCCTCTTGCGTTTCCTCCTGCCGCCATTCATCGACAAGTGACCCTTCGTAGCGGTACGCGTTCTCCATGGGAAAAAGGATGAAGCCGCTCAAGTTATTTTAAGCGTCTCTTCCCGTCTGCTTGAGGAGAAATGTGCTCATGTGCATACTCAACCTTTCTCGTGCGACCCAAGCCAGAATGAAGGAGATGTCAAAGAGCTAGGCAAAGCTCAAATTTGCTGCACAAATGCACGATCAAGCATGGAGGGGTGTCGGTGTCCTTGATATCCATCTCTCGATATCTGTTCTGACGAATATGCTGACCACCCCCCGTTACATAAGTTGCCCTTGATTCGTGCCATGTTTTGAATTTTGGTTCTCAAATAGCCATCTATTTCACCTCTTTGGCTGATTTTTTACGTTTCTCTCACCCAGGCTGTGTTATCTTCGTATATACTGTACAACAATATATGCTCTTTCCCCAAATCTTTTTCCTAATCCCGCCAATAGAAAATAGGTTTGAAATAATAGCATTTGGTGTGGTGCTTGTGCGTCTCTGCAGATTCGTCGATCGATTTCCCTTTCTCAGCCGTTTTCCTTTTTGTTAATTCTACTTTGTTTTTATGACTTGCAGATTCATGCAGGGTTTCTTGATTTTAATGTGATTTTTACTCTTCCTCTTCATAGAGGGGTGTCCTTATTTCTTTTCGCCCAAGACCATCTTATCCAAGGAATTATGCAGTGACGCGATGGACCGTAGGTCCATTAACCTATTTGATCATTCGATTGCTTAAAAAAGCTATATCTGCTCACGTTATAGATGTTCTCAAAGCTGGTCGTCGCCTCTGGTCGATTTCTCAAGATATGACACCTGTCCCAAGACCAATCCTTTTGCTACGCTGCAGGCACATCGACTCGCCACTTCTACATCTTCACCCTCTCAAACGCCTACGGGCCCTTGGGGCTAAAACAGCCAGCGAGAATGTCATGGAGAATTAGAAATCATCTTCTCTTTTCGGCCTCCTGTCATACGCCATCGTTGTGGCTCGTACTAATAGCTCGTACCAAAAGGACGGACTATGCATATCTTTCTTATCGATATGCAACTCAATTACCAAGGCTACCTACTACGTCTGCCCTGACTTCTCCCTATTCTTCTCCATCGCCTCGTACTTCTACATGGCTTTTATGGACGATACCAGTTCGTGGAATTCGTATGGGCGGTTCTGTCTGATGTCTCTCTGAGTCCGGGGTGTCTTGAATGTCTGCATCCCGGCCAACAATGCAAGTAATTCCTGCACACGAGATCTCTACCTTGAGTTCCTCACGGTATATCCTAGTGCAACTAACCCAATAATCTGGCTAACTAGCTGTTCACGAATTCTCGAGAGTTCTGGTCTTTGCCCCGGCTGTGTTGCATAATATATTGCATGAGCACAACGTATGCACACAACCGGTATTCTATATACCGTGAAAGTGTATGAATGACCCCCAGAGCCATTCCTTTCGTTTTTACCATATTCTGAGACAAACATTTCCCCGCGTGCTCCGCAATCTAGAGTGCGGGAAGCCTTGCGCCTCTTGAAGCATTCAACAAAATATATGTCATTGCTCCATTTTGATCGCATACGCCACATCAATGGCTGCAAGGCAAGGTCTAAGGCCCTGAAACAAAAAAAAATAAGCAATAATTGATGACCTCAGCTTCGACAAGCGGTCACATGTACTGCCGATTTCTTATGCTGTTGACTCTTCTTTCAATAAAAATCAACTGCATTAAGTTACCATGTCCGCTTTCTACGAAGAAGGGTAATTGCTTAGTTACGTTTCGGGACATGATATTTACCTGGCCCGTTCTGAAATATGTTTGACAGCATAAGGT
The DNA here is from genome assembly GCA_000151175.1 of Trichophyton equinum CBS 127.97. Lineage (NCBI taxonomy): Eukaryota > Fungi > Ascomycota > Eurotiomycetes > Onygenales > Arthrodermataceae > Trichophyton > Trichophyton equinum. Next base: position 88,987 of record DS995767.1, on the reverse strand, counting down.
AACTAACTAATTTTTTTTTTTTTTTTTTTCTCTCTTTGGAAATAAGATGAATACTACACCATGTAGCATGCTGGCTGGGGGATTGCTGGCAAGCTCTCCTGGTTCTACCCTGTTTCTCATATTTCGATACCAAAGACAGGCACTGGACCTGCACGCAGGAGTACGAAGGAGGAGATGAATAACTGCATCGCAGTTGCTCAGGTGACTCATATATGGCAGATATCTGTCTGTTCGTTGGGTCGTTTTATGTCAGTGGCGCCGCTCATTTCACACTTTCTTCTGCATCTTATTGGCTGCGAGGAGAGGCCGCTGGTCCCCCGTTAAATATGGCCCCTAATCGTCTGTTCCACGTGATGGAGTCGAGCGAGGATTTTTCGCGCATGCTGCGTTATGTGCTGATGGGGGACATGCAGCGAGGAGCAAAAAGTAATAACTAGTTAAGGGGTGACTGATATCTCGTCGTTGCGGAGGCTGGTGGAATTTTGAGTACACCACGAGATCTGGTATTCTCCAGGGGAGTACTCCGTAGGTCTCAGTAATCGTCTTGTACGGACGGACCGGATACACCACCACCCTCTTTCTTTCTTTCTTTCTTTCTTTCTTTTTATTTCGCTTCGATTCATTTTCCTTTTTCCCTCGAATTCTTCATTCTGATCAATTCAACTATGGGGCAACGGGTGCTTGCATTTGCATAGTGTGATGTGCTAGTTATGGGGGTAGGATATATCTCAATAATACTGGCAAAAACTGTGCAAATCCACAACCCCTCGATTTTTTCAAGGTCCATACGGAGTAGCGTCAACCTTATGGTTGACACGACTTCTTGATGTTCATTCCTCGCTTCTGGTACTTGTCGAAAGAGGTGGTGGATTATGATATGTCAGTTCCGGGGAAGCTGGCATACGTATCCGCCTTTCGTCTTCAAGCTATCTTTTGAGCCTCTCGTATTCTCCCATGTTGTTTATTGTGTCATGTGTACGAGTGTTTTGTGGAATAAGAGTCTTGCAGGGCGATAAAATCGGCAGCAGGCCTAGGGGAAGCCTCGCGACAAGGGATGAGAAAAATTCTGATATTCCACCACTGGCGTGCACACAAACCGATAACTACCCCTGACGCTTGATATCCAATCGTTTGGTGCTAGTCAGTGCAATCCGACGCTTTGCACCAGGCTTTGACAGATATTCCTCTGCGCAATTCTGCAGGATTGACTGGCTCTCGTTGCTTTTCTTATTGGTGTAGATATAGCGATGGTGGAAGCGCCATGGTACACGGCCCGTCTTTTGGCTATCCTGGTGGGTTCGGCTCTGTAGTTTACTAACTCGCTGCTAGGACAAGAGGAAGCGCAAAAGCCATCAGTGAAAAACGAACGAGCGAGCGAGCCTTTTTGAAAATAAGACCATGGTTATCGAGCCAGGCTCGCCGCCATCGTCAAATGCCAGCAGCATCACCACCAGGTGACGGGATGGACTCAGCTCAGGGGGTGATGTTATAACTAGTTTCCTAGTGCGCACCCAAGCACCAGGACGCTGGCTCACTCTATTTTCTGATACGGGTTCAACCAGGGGTGAAGAGCAGAGGCCGCCAGGGGTCCATCGCTGAGAATATGCAGAGCTGCACGGTTGATGAGGATGGATGACGTTCTGTTTTGTTTATCGTGACTTCGTTGGCAACCGTGGTCCATGGATGCGGCTGAACCGTGGTTCGTCGTCGTCGTCGTCGTCGTCGGCAATAAATAGTTACATGACATCATAACTCGACGACAGCCGATATAAAAGGCACGCTCTCGCACATAATGAGCGTAGAAAGCAAGGATGACACATAGATTAGCAGTCAATTAAAACAATCTGGGGAACAGATCCCGTTTCTTCTCTGCTTGCTGGCCTGAAGTGAGGTGGCAGAGAACGAGATCTCCGGCCAGGTGAGCTGCTCCGGGACACGCAGTGATTCTTCGCTGTTGAAACTGACACCATGGACTGCGACATAGATGCAAAAGACAGAAAGTCGTAACGAGGGGGGTTTCGGCCCTGATAGTCTCTAAATTTCTCGCCAAAGTTACCATATCTATGGATTTGGGAGACTACCCTCGCTCCGGCTACTCAAAAGAGACCCTTTTACTGAGACACTAGGATAAGTTCAGGTTTGGGACATAACGAGGGAATCATGCACTGGCGGAGGTGGCAAGGGGCCAAGGATGGTGAAGCCTGGAACCTACTTCAGTAGCCGAGCACCATGTCCCTTGATTGGGGTGTGGAAATGCAAAAGCTGCCAGAGGCCAGCTGCTGATGGGATCACGATGACAGCAGCGGAGAGATGGCAAACATGATGGATGGAAGGATGGCAGGTGAGCGTGCTGTCTATGGCAGGCTAAAGGTAAGTTCTTTCTGCTGGAAACTAATGTACAGACTCCGCTTCGGCTATCAAACATTGTCAACTATGTAGCTTGAGTTGCATGATGGACTTTAAAATGTGGATATGCATATGGTTTGCTTCCCATTACCAAGGCCCAACTCTGTGCAAAAGCAGTATCGCTACAATGACCGCTGTGGTGGTTATCATTCTCGCCTTCATTCTTCAATCTAACTCTACGGAGTACACTGGACGGAGATAACTAGGTGATAGGGGCAGCCACTCGCAGGTCAAGAGGCTTCTTCCGCAGACAATGCTGCTGCTAATTCTCCGAAACTAATCCTGGCCCAATCAACCAGTGATGGAGTCCGGAGTATATATCAATGTATGGGCTGAGCTCCCGGTACCGCTTATCGCCGTACCCCATACCCGAAGGGGCCTTCTTTTTTACCGTCAGTCATCCTTAAACAAACAAGGCAAAATTAAGAAGACAAAAAGACAAAAGACTTATGCATCGAGCTCGCATATACGATAGCCAGATCAGAAAATAAACCAGAATATAAAGTTGTTCATTTTTGCACTTTAGTTATTGCCTTGTGTACTCCGAACTTCTCCGTGTTGGTATCTAACACGGGGTTTACCTCCCCATCCAATGTTCTGAGCACTAAGTGCAGTGAGTGGACTGCACTATTCCAGCACTATTGATTCTTGCCCGCCCAGCACATGTCTTCGCGCGTGGACGACTGCAAAGGGCTTTTTGGCTTCGGTCGGATCGACACCTCGCCCTGACTCTCGGGGTTCAGATCGAGATAACTAGACGGATCTTTTGGCGGTGATCTCCAAGAAACCCCAACCTCTCGAGTTAGCGCTGCGGTTGAGCCACACACCGAGGACTTTGCCTTGTGAACTCCTGATGGGAATCGAAGCTGAAGGTTGAAAGCCCTGCGTTTCTTTTTGCTTCGATATCGAGTCTAGATGAGACGGGATGCTCTGCTCTCCTCGAGGAAGGGCTTCGTCATTCGCTGACCACTTGACCGTCGCCCTTCACTTCCGATCAGTCGGTGAGTATATTGACGGTGCATTGGCTGACTAGGTCCTGAGTACTCCGTACGGAGGGAGTACTTAGTTACAGAGGGTCGACTGGAGGGCGGATGTCTTCGTCGTTTTCTGTCTCTCTCTCTCTCCCTGCCTGTAGTCAGGGGCATGCATGCATAACTATAGTTAACCAAGTCCAGCCCCCTACCATGTCACATTTCGCTCTCTTGCCAGGCCTGTCGCGCAACGCACAGCGTTTTGTAACAAACCCATGGCTCGTCCGGATCACGCCTCAGCCTGGCATGTGAAGTCAAGCCGTAGCCACTATGGAGCATAAACATGGCACTAATCCATTTGGTGGTGGCGGACAGTCCCTTGTCTCCCGTCTCGTCCTGCCTTCCAGCCATCTCAGCCGTAGTAGCCCTGGTAGGTTCTATCTGCAAAACGAGTAGCCATCTTGTTTCCCAGGGCTCTGCATCTAGTCTGCTCCATTTGCTCCACTGTCCACACGCTCCATCGTGAAGAGAGCGCAGATTCTGCCTCGATACCCCAGGATCATGGGAAAAATACGAAGGAAACCTGGGGCGTTAACTACCTGAATGTGCTATTATATAACTAGGCCATGGTGGCCTTTGGATGCAGATTAGGTATGTGGATGTTGGCCCTCTTAACCAGTAAGGAGTTGGGTAGGCTATTATTTTAACTAGTTATTGCTGCTAGAGAATTCGAATATAGCCGCCCAACAGGGTCTTCTTATAGTCATAATCTAACAAGTTGATATACAGTGCACACGTCCTCCGGCCACAATGGCATAGGTCATGTCCGCTCTGGTACTTGTGCTCCCATCAATCTGATGTGCGAAAAGCAGGTACCTACGGCGGACTCAATGAACCGTCAGGTCAAAATTCATTTTCAACTTGTAAGAGAGATAACTCAATAACCCTTCCCGATGAATACGGGGTCACTTTTCCCTGTCTCTGTCTAGTATCAAAAATCGACGGCTGCAAGAGATGCTTTGGGGTCAATGCGTAGGTAGATAGATATATGACTTGTCTTGCATCATGAAGCTGGGATTTGGAAGAGACAACCTTTCTTTTTTCCCTGTTTCGCAGCAGCTGCCGGCATGAAGGGTGTCAGCAAGCTGGTTGGCATGATGTTTTTCTCTCGGGGTTGTGCAGTGTTGTTGCAGGGGGGAGGCGAGTAAACGTCGTCCACACACACACACACACACACACACACACACACCATGACGAAAGGGAGATATAACGAATTACTCGCCTTCATGTGTCCTGTGAAATGAAAAATAATGCATGCATGGGGTGCGCTGCAGGACCTATCTGAATAGTAGCTCGGACGTAGTTCTGGATATGCAGTCGTCCATCTCGTAGTGTGGCGGTCAGGGTATTTGCAAGCTGGATTCAAAATACACACTGAGTAACTGCAGAATGATGCTTTCTCCATGCGCCTCTATTAAATTTTTTATTTATTATTATTATTATTATTTTTTTTTTACTCTTCTGCCCGGAGTAGAATTCTGCCCTAAAGCTGAAATGATTATCCCATCGACAACTATGCGTACTGCACGCGAAGTAATATGATATATTTCGACCAGCCCCTGAACATGCTTTACCTTATTTCGTTCCGAAGAACTTCACAGCCAGCCAGCCATTGGCGAATACATCAACAACCGCAAGATCTCGGTATTGGATACTCCCACATGGAATTTTATATTCTGCCTGGCGAGACAAAGTGGATATGGGATTGCTAGCAGCAACGCCCGAACGAGACCAAATGCTGGTCAAGGACCCTTCGATAGAGATCCAATAATGCCCAGGTTCGAAGACAGATATCGTCAAGTTGGAAGAGCTCCAAGGATAGGTATGCCTATGAATTCCACTTTGAATAGTATTCGAGGGGTGGATTCCGAAACTCTTTCATAGATCTAAGTGGTCAATCGCGGAAGAGGCGACGAGTTCACCCGTTTGCGTCGAGTAAGAAAGAGCCCATGAGCCCATAGTAAGGGGTATTGTTGGCAGGGATATTCGACACATCGAAAGTCGGAGTTGTTGATATAATGTATGTGTGTAAAGGTATCTGGTCCGGGGGAGATAAAAGAGTGCATCTCTAGACGCCTGGCTAAGGAGAACTCTGGTTCGGCTTTTTAATCCGGGGCGAGGGTAGTAGGAGCCAGGTTAGCCACCTGAACATATACGAGTCAGGCTTACATATATGAACTGCATAGATTCGCTACCATTGTCAGTAGCTTCTGGGGGCGATGAACGCTACATAAAGTGAAATGACAGAAGAGAAGAAGAAAAGTGCATAAGCCAGACACTTGAAACATGGAGTTTGTTAATTTTTAATTTTGTATCGGGATTCTTTGGCGGTCAAGGGCTTTTTTTGGGGGTGACGCCAGGAAGTGTGAGTTAGTATCAGCTGGTATAAACAATTTTGGCTCATGGAAAAGTTGTTGTTCTGGCCTCTCCTGCATAAACCTCAACTGAGCGTGGGGGGAGAAATATGATCAAGTTTGTTTTATTTCATTTTTGTCTATTCAGTCATAGATTTATTTTGGTATCACATATTAGAATCCTGCAGGGTTGCAGATGAGCGATACGTGAATATATCAGCTTCTATCAAGTGAGAAAGGAGAAAGCTCTCCGATCAAAAACTGAGGGAAACCAGCTTACCGACCCATCTAATTACTCACCACTCCGGACAAATCTTAGTTGCGAGAGCGTAAGACAGGATTTAGAACTCATCGTTGTCTTCACCAGCAATAATAACATTGTTCACCTATGAGGCCGGGTTAGCTCCGAGTAAGATCTATACTTGTCAGGGCAGCATAAGGAAAAAGCAGCCCTTGAAAATGGATAATAGGTACCTTGAGAACGAGACGGCAGAGCTGAGTAGCAAGGAGTAGCTGTTCACGTTTGCCGATTAGAGGGTCAATGACAAAGTGGTCTCTCATGTCTAAGATAGAAACGTTAGAAAGCTGCCGTTATTCAATATATATGCTCATTATATAAACCTACCATTGCTTCCAGTCTGCATGCAATCCACGCCCAGCCTGCTGTTCTTCTCCTTGACCTGTTTCGATTTGATAGAAGCTAGGGTTTCAATTGGGCTCCATCCGGAATTTTCGGCTAGTGCTAATGGAATAGCATCCAATGCATCTGCGAACGCTCGCATCGCATATTGCTCAAGGCCAGGGGTCTTCAAACATACGTTAGTTGAATATGGTCGATAAAATGTATATGACAATGAGGTAAACAGACCTGTGAGGCAGCCTCCTCTACGGCGAGGGAGCAGGCAATTTCCGCAGCACCTCCGCCATAGACAATACGGTTATCCCGAACCAAGTTTCGCACGACACAAAGTGCATCATGCAGTGATCGTTTAGCCTCATCAATGATCTAATTTTAATGATTGTTAGAAGAAAAGAGTCATGTAACATGGATTGCAGGAAAAATATTGGCATACCATTTTGTTGCTACCTCGGACGAACACAGTGACAGCTCTGGTGTTTGCGCAATCCTCGATCACCAGCATCTTCTCCCTTGTGGTTCCAAAAGTCATCTCTCTCACAACACCAGCAGTTCCGAGTTTCTCAGCACTAAGATCTTCAAATCGAGGAACAATCCGGCCGTTGGTAGCAATGGCAATAAGTTCGATCTCTGGGCCACCAACCCATCGGACTGCGGGCAGGTTGTTTTGCAAGAGAAGATGGTTGGCCTCGTCGTCAAAGCCCCACTGGCAGATGACGAGGTTAGCACCCGTATCCTTGAGCTGTTTTATCATCTCAGTAAATTTATCTTTCTCATAGGCCTGTAGCTTCTTGAACTCCTCCACACTGGTAATATCAAGTTTGTGCTTGGTCTTTGGCTTTGGTGGCTCAAACGCGCAAGTTAAGATAGCGATTTTCGCGTCCTTCACTTCATCAGGCATCTGAGGGTGAGAAAAATCTTTGTCCACGATGACACCTTTGACGAGAAGGGAATCCTCCAGGGAGCCGCCAACTTTTCCATCAACTTTAATTAATTCAAAGTCGACATCTTTTCTTTCTAAGTCAGCGACAGAGAGGACGGCGTCGACTGCTATCTTTGCAAATTGGTCATGCGCTTTTGATACACTGTTAAAGCCGTTCGTTAGCTAATTAGGCCCGGGTATAACATATGTAGAGTAGAAGGGATAGTTGAGAGCATACATCTTGCTGCCCAAGGAAGTCTTTGCTACCTTGAATAGGTTCTCTTGCTCATTCCGTGAGAACTCAACTTTGTCACTGATACTATCGAGATGTGCCACCGCAATATCACAGGCCTGGTCATAGCCGTCTGCAATTCTGATCGGGTGAATTCCCTTGTCAATCAAATCCGCGGCCTGTTCTAGCAGAGCTCCGGCTAATACGACAACACCAGTTGTACCGTCGCCTATTTCTTCGTCCTGCGATTTTGAAAGCTCAACTAGCAACTTCGCAACATGGTTCGATATTTCCATCTAGCACCGGGTATCTGTTAGAGAACTACTTGGAAATCGGCGGGAAGGAAGGTCGCAGACCTGTGAAAGGATAGTGGCTCCATCGTTTGTGATAGTAATGTCCCCATCTGGAGAAATTAGGATTTTATCTAACCCCCGAGGACCCTATCAAAAAAAACCCAAGATGTATCAGCACGTATAGTTGATTGCGTTGTAGGAAGGGTAGAGGCCTGTTTACCAGTGAGGTCTTCACAATATTGGCCACTGTCTTTGCCGCAACAATATGAGATTTGACCGCATCGGTGCCATGTTGTCTTTTCTTCTTTCCCTGACTATTAATCAGATGCCAGGTTAGACCTGAACTTGTAGCTGCAAAGCTCGGGAGGGACAGCCTACTCTCGAACAACAATGAACGGGCGTCCCTGTTCGTCCTTCACCACAGAGGCTTCATATGCGTAGGTTAGATAAATAATTGATAATAATTGATAATAATATCACCAGGAGATCACCCAAATACCTTGGGACATGTCAAGTTCTATTAAAAATCAACACGTCAGTGAGTCTTCTGTAATGAGGGGGGTGGGGGGTGGTTATTCCAGTTGACATACGCATAGCCATCTTGAAGCTGCGTCACTGGGTATTTCTATAAACAATGGCTTCTTCTCTTTTCCGGCGCCTCCCAAATGGTAGAACAAAGGTCGACACCCTTCAGCTGGCTGCGATAGTACGCTGTTGTCTTATCAACTGCGAACTTGAAGCCTCCCAACTTTGAAAATAATTAAATTCAAAATAGGCGCTGTGAAGGCTTAGTCATCCTAGTGGGAGGTGATTTCCCAAAGCAGGCTAGCGCAACATTGCTCTCAAACAAAAACGCGATTTCGCGACGCCGTCTGGATGGAGGTTTGCGGTTTGTCAGTCTTCAAATGAGGGCGCAAGCTTGATATTACCTGGACCTGGGTTAGGTTTTAGTTGCTGAAACTGCGCCTGTCTTTTACTCGCTACTTGGCTGTTTTGCCTCCTCGCAGAAGTTGTCGGCATGCCTCGTGAGTACCATTTTTTGGATGCGTCTCCATATCCGGGTTACTGACAGCTTGAAGCACATATTGAATCTAGTGACGAGGAGTCCGTCGGCGAAGCTATTCCTTTCCACAACAAGGAGGACGAGGAAACCAAACCCATCAAGGATGAGGAGAAAGACGACCAGAACGGTGAAGAGGACGAAGATGACGAAGCTGACGAGGACGTGTAAGCAACGCAATCGCCGGCTACCTTCCTTGTTGCGCGGCAATGGCTAACGGGTGGATAGATATGTCGTGGAGCGAGTTGTAGGACATAGCTTTGACAAGAAGGTTCAGCAATTACCCTCAGGCACCCTTGTTCTCTTCTGACCATGCGTTGTCTAACAATGCGAGTTGAACAGGGAAAGCTCCAATTAGAAGTGAAGTGGAAAGGATACGATGACCCTTCAGATATGACTGTAGAACCAGAGGAGAACTTGCTGTATTACCTACCTCGCTTTTCTTTCTGAAATTGTTTGCCCAATTACTAAACTGAGTTAATAGTGACGGAGCGCAAGATGCCCTCGAAGAATACTTTAAGAAGATTGGCGGTCGACCCGAAAAGCCCACGAAGAAACGGAAATCGCTAGCAGACAAAGCATCATCTACACCAGACAAACCCACAAAGAGAGGCAGGAAGCCCAGCTCTATCAAAGTTGGAACGCCGGACCAGGAAGCTTCCACTGAAGATTCACATTGGGCACCTCCTACAGGTGACTGGGAGAATGAGCTGAGATATATCAGCACAGTTTTACGTGACCCCGATGGTGATGGGCTTGTTGTCTATTTGGAATGGAAAAATGGAAGGAAGTCGAGGGCCCCAATTCAGACTTGCTACGAACGCTGCCCTCAGATGGTATGATGGTCAAATATCTGGGCTAAGGGATCACAATGCTAACCTTTTCGAATAGATGCTTAAATTCTATGAACAACACCTGTAAGTTTTTTCCTTATTGCATTATTAGCGAGTTTTGAGAGCTAACTGTATTTTGTAGGGTATTTAAAGAAGTATGAATCTATTTTTTGTGGCTGGTCACGACACGCTGGAGCCGTCAACATTAACTATTAATAGGCATCAACATCAACACCATGACCTGCACCGAACTTGACTTTATTTATAAAAGCCTATTTTGTGAGCTGCCGATGTAGCTTGATCCAATTGTTATGGTCTTCCACCTCCCATTGCTAGCCTCTGATACACGTTTCAAGCCAGGACGGCTAGAGTCATTTCTACCTCACTGGTTTAGCTGAGGGCCTAGATATCTGTGCCCACCATTTGTAACGTCCACTCTCCCCCTTTAACTCTAACATCGGCTTATTTAGCTGGCTAGGCAGCGACGAATAGCTAGCTGTCTTGTTTCATTCGCATTATAGCCTGCTGTTTCTCTTACTTCATCCTCTCTATGTCCATTCAACTTGTACACTTGGTGCGTTAGCCTGGATTACATGATTATTCAATAAATTGCATATTTTCTACGATCTATAAGAGAAATGTATGTTGACGACGGTGAAGCACGGAGGTTTACCAAGATTGTTAACTATCTCGTGAGGTTGTGTATGCTTGATCTGTCCAATACCGCTCTCCATACAGCTCTTCACTCAAATCCACCAGGTATTCAAATCGAACATCAAATTCTTCTCTGCCATGCTTCTGTTCAATGCGGGCAATGGCTCGGGGGTCTACCCCTTGAAGTGCAGCGTCGTCTTCTTCACTCCATACCCCTTTCATGTCGAGGGGAATACCCTTCCCAGCTCGAAAATATTCCAGCACTTCGTCAGCAAGAATACGATCCAGGGATGTACAACGGAGAGCCATTTTAACTTGCTCTTCAGATAACACGCCCCGGCTGCGTGATACTCGAGATTTAATCCATTCTGCAACCTTTTCGGCTTCCTCTTCGACATTATACTGCTCGGCGTTGATGTTCTGTGTACCCTGCGCCACTAAATGCGGGCTTTGTCTTGGTTCTTGGACAATTCTTTGAAGGGGAACCTCCTGTCGCTTGGAGTTCATGTGCTGCCTAGGTGGTTCTTCCCTGAAAGTAACTGGTGATTTAGAGAACCCTACAGAGAAGCTGCGAGATAGGCTGGACTCTAGTTCTAGGCTACTGCCTTTCCTGCTATCTGCACCAGTAGGATTGACATCACTGGAGACGAAGCAGTCGGGCAGAGTACGCCTTCTCTTTGCTTGAGGGGTCTGTACGTCACTGCCTGTTCCACCTATTTGCCTGCTATCTACTGTGCTGGTATTTCCTCGTGATGCCTTTGTGGTATCAGATATACTGCTGTACCTGGGCATTGCTTGCCGCTTTTTCTTCAGTTTCGACTCATAGATTGGACGAACATAAGTATGAAAGTAGTTTTTCCATTCTGTTGCTGAATGTCTACTCTGAAACACCGCCATGTTAGGAAACCAAGGTGCACCAACGTGGTAACGGGAACATACCTCATTTTTGGCAAATTCAGACCACATCTCATCTTCTGCATCTGGCGAAACTTCCAAGATATCTTCCGCATTTTCAAGGAGGACATCCCTGTCCGCTTTTGTAAATGGCCCTGGCCGTGGAAGGTAACTGACCTTTTTTATATATCGGTCACGCCATGCTTGCCATGTATGATTCGGATGCTAAATGGAAAGTTTAGAATTTATTTTCTCATAAATGAAAATGGCTTTGGGTACCTGTTGTTCTAATTGTTGATATATCTTATTTCCAGAAACTGCTCCACCAGCCAGTTTGTATCTTTCTATCCAGTCATATAGAGTTTGATCATCTTCTGCAGTGAACGGTTTCCTATACCGTTTTGCTGGACCCATGCCTGGCTGCCGGACACTTCCACGGGGAGCTCCAACTAAAAATTCACCTGGCTCTTGAAGTACTCTTTGACGAATTGAACGCTCCACAAACTGATATGAGTAACTGCTGGGTATCAATTATTAGTACCCGAGCGGATATGGGGTATGAGAGGCAGCTCACTGACGTGCCAGGTTTGTTCTCCTTTTTTAGATGGTCAACAAGAAGGATATCAGCATCCTTTTCCAGGATCACTACTCGTCCACCGTGTGCCTAGGTGAAATTAATATGAACAAACAGTCGCATTATAGCTTGAAGAAACCAAAAGTTAAGTATCAATAACTCACTTCAATTTGGCGTCTCATATGGGTCCGCTGAGGAACGGTCGGAGATAACCAAAACCTCATATCTGTAAACAACTGCGGAGGTCCGCCAGGTTGGAGAGCATCGGCATCACCACTATGGGAATTAATGCTTGCGTCCATTGGAGATACCAACACAATCGTTATATCGGAAGCCGTATTGATGTTGGAGTCGTGCCGAGATCCAGAACGTCGAGCTTCGCGGTAGTCAAGAGTAAGCGCGCTGGCGCCACGTGGTCACGTGAAGATAAGCGCCGGCCGTTCGCGAGCAAAGCGACGAAGAAAGAAATAGCTAAAGGGCTAGGGTTAACTAGGCAGAAGCAAACCCCAGTCGCCTTCTGGAAATTAAAGCGAGGGAGGTCTGTAAGGACCTGGGGGTAGGTCTTGATCGCCTCTTCGTGGGCATCTGGTGTCTCTGGACAAGCTGTGCGGAAATGGGGATTCTGAAGGAAATTGTCGGGGCTATTCTAGCTCTCTCGCTGCTTGTCTTTATCACGCTCTTTGGCCGAATTCCGGCTTTTAGGTAAATTTATATGCCTTTTTCCGTTATATTCTTAGTATGACAACAACTGAAGTGCAGCAGAAAAACCCCAGTTGGTTATATATATCGTTTTGTCTGGATACACATTCCTAGATACGCCCGAAACGCGGATGGATATTTGCTGGGAGGAAGATTACTCAGTTGCTGTGGAAGGACGGGCAATTATCTCATGAACGAAAACCATCCGTTGGTTTTGGTATGTACTACCACTCTTTCTGATGGGTTTGCGAATGCATCCTGACGGCTAACTGAGAAAAAAAGATCTTCTTTGTCGGCATGCTCGGTATCTCTGAAGCTATTTTCATACCGGCCGCGTGGGCAAGACTGAACACTATCCACAAATTTATGGTCCCTGTTGTCGTCGTTTTGCCTTACACATTCCTCTATCTCAGCGTCAACTCAAATTCCGCCATTACCCCTGAGAATCACTCGAAATATCTACATGAATACCCTTATGATAATATGATATTTCACCCGAACATGACATGTAGAACATGTCATCATTTAAAACCTGCCCGCAGCAAGCATTGCAGCCTCTGCAAAGCTTGTGTTGCACGGCACGATCATCATTGCGTATGGTTGCGCACCTGTGTGGGCCGGAACAACTATCATTACTTCCTAGGGCTGCTCTTATTCACATCAGTGCTCCTTTTTTATGGTTCATTTCTTGGATATTCTATCATGGATGGGACGTTACAGCGGGCGGTTAGACCTGCCACTACCCGACATTGGAGCGCAGATATGCCCATGATGGTGTTCTTAGACCTTTGGCTTTTGGCCCTTACGGATGATCTTCGAATCGGCGCCATTACTTTACTGTCACTACTATGCGCTCCTTTATCTTCAGCAATGTTTCTTTACCATATTTATCTTATATGGTCCGGGATGACTACGAATGAAAGTAGTAAGTGGGGAGAGTGGCGTGACGATATTAGTGATGGCTTTGCATATATAGCAAAGGCTAAGGAAGTCCGCCCACAACATGACATACACCCAAGAGACGAGGATATCATCTGGCCGAAACGAAGTGACCAGACGCTTATATATACCAACGGCCAACCGCCTAGGGTAGGGTATACATTCACTGATGAACGAAACTCAATAAAACAGCCTGGCAGATACGACGCCCCGATTGACACAAGGTGGACACAGGTACAAAGTCTCAAGGAAATAGTAAATATATACGATTTAGGGTTCTTAGGGAACCTCTGGGATTCTATTTCAAAGCGATAATAGAGTCATACTTATTGAGTATTAGAATAGATTAGATAGTTGCTGTCTTCAAGCTCTTTGATTATAGACAGAGATCCACCAATGTTTACTGGAAGTAAAAAAAAAAAAAAAAAAGTACGGAGTCGGCAGAACTGAAATTCCGAGAGCTAGGTCGGGACCTGTGCTTATCGCAAAATCGAGTGGACAGCTCCATCATTTCGTTTTCTCACTTGACGATCCAACAGGCGGTTTCGTGGCTACAAATTTTGAGAGATGGCTTCGTCCACGATGCAAGAAACCACAGAAGACGGTGGAACGCAAAGTAATCCAAAATGTACCGCTCCAGAGCTTCTGCTGAAGGTGGTATTAATTGGAACTTTGAGCCATTACGAAACTCGTGGGATGATTGATGATAAGAGGCTGGAACACATGCTTCTTGCGGGCAAGCAAATACTGTATAAAAGCCACCAGGAAAGTGACGTAAGGTAGGATATGTTTTCCACATAGTTGTTGGCACACCTTCTTCTGTTAAATCTCGTCTTCTTGAGAGGAGAGAGGGAGAAAAAAAATAGTTACCCCCCCACGAGTATAAATATCTGAGCTAATTTTTACCTGATCTGCAGACAAAATCTAGGATTCTCACCTGCGATATGGCAGGGGCTTACTGATGTGCTCACCAAAGCTATCCCGGTGTTGGAATCGCAATCCTTTGCCTGGAAGAATCCGACATCTGCAAACTATGACGGCTCCTCATCGAACCTGATTGCTTATAATTATTTCCCCCTGGTAAAAGACATCGAACGATTGAATGATCTCTGTACAATTGCTCGAAACCTACTTGCAACTACCAAAAAGGCACAAAATCTGGCTGCAGAGAAGGGATTTGACCAGAGGATTTTGATGCTGATTGATACTTGCGTTAGAGTAACTGCTAGGGGATATGATGGAGAAACCAATGCGAGAAATGAAGAGAGATGGCAAAAAGTTGTCAGTCTCTATAAACGGTTATTGATTACGTGCCTTCAGTTTCTCCATAATTTCATTATGCACAATGAACACCGAAAGCTCGTTCTCTGGCTGGATTTGTTTGGCTACCACCAAAATGGCGAATCTAGCATTATTACCCATATGGAACCTCTGGATCAATCAAACAACGCAGCTCAGGGACTTGCGCCGATTGTTAGAGCAGGGGAGCGACTTGTTAATCCGCCGCTTAGGACACTCTATGACCAAACTGCCGAGGACCTATTATTAGAGACTATTTCATCTTTCCCAAGGGAGCCTGCCACCATAAAGGAAGAGGCTGCTATGCTACTGTTAGCTAATATCAAGGACCATATGGAAAAGCTCCTCGGTCGAAATTTGAAGGAGATCCAGCAGATGGGTAAAGATCCCGAGCGTGTCAAGGAAATTCGGGCGGCCCTCACTGCCATCCTAGGTGCAAAAGTGGACGGCTGGGCCGACTTGAACGACCGTCAAGCAGGTCCATCTCGAGTTGAGGAAGAGCCTACGCGCAAGAAACCAATTTTGAGCATCGACAGAAGCGCTACGGCAGGCTTCCCACGTACATGCTGGACAGATTTCCCAAACCTTGATGAATATGGTGTTATATCTGCAGTTGATGCCCCAGTAACCCCGGAGGACCGAATTATGACGCGTTCAGCACAGTCTGCAGCTGAAACTCTCCAAGAAGCTAAAGACGAACTAATGACACGCTTACAAGAAACTTCACCTGTCCTCACAGAGGGCGAGCATAACTATGATGGTATGGAGCGTACTGGTGTTGCTGACGATGATTCACGAAGCTTGGAAGCAGTAGCAGATGGGAGCGTCGAGGAAGAAGAAGACGAGGAAGACGACGACGATGATTATAGGGGGCGCCCAGGGGACCAGCAGCGCGGCCTATTGACTGATATCCCCTTGGTGTTAGGGCCTGCTGAAATTGAAGCTCTACCAATGTTAATCCAGGCTGGAATTGTGGACAGTTTTGGACCCAAAGGTGGCCCTAAAACGGGGTCTAAAAACATGCAAGCTGTTCGTTGTCATATCTTGCTTGCTCAAGAAACTGGGCGGAATTTGCTTAGAGAGCTCCTAATATTTATTGCTGCATGGGATCTCCCCGATGACGAGCTTTACTTCAAAATGATGGTTCAGATTATGGAAGCTGTCCTGAACAACGGACTCATGTCGCACGCCTATTCTGATTTCGGACAGGCTAAGGATATTATATCCCCTGCGCAAGCTGTCGTGATAAAAATTCTCACCCATATTTTCCGGTCGAAATATTCACCGCCAAACATTGCATCTACGGCGGAATCCCCTACCGGGAGGAGTTCTATTACTGTCACCAAAGTTGATGTTCTGACGGTGCGCTATATTTTCACTATCTTCCGTGGAAATATCATTCCGGAGACATGCGCTTTGATCTATCTTCAGGGACAGATTCGAGCTGGGCATGCCCTTCCTGAAGATTTCCCACTGAATTTGTGGGACATGGAACGAGTGTATGAAGGAGTTTACCAATTCCTTGAATTCTTTGCAGTTTTGACGGAAAATACTGAATGGAAGAACCTCCTCGTCCAGTGGGAGATTGTATACGATTTGGTGACTTTGATCAAAGAGCTGGAAGCTAGCATTCCTAAAGGATCTCTCAGTTCGCTGACCCAAGCAGTCGCAGCGGCAACTCCAAAGACTCCCCAGCAAAACCCGCCCAACGAGGCTTCTCCCTCTGAAAGTGACAATGCAATCGTTGCCCCCGTGGCAGTTGAACGGCCATATGATCCAAATGATTCCGAGCCGGTCGATAATGCCACCGTTGGCCCAGAGTCTCGTGTACCTTCGCCACCAATTGGACACGAAGACCCAGCTGAATTTGAATGGCGTAACCTAAAGAAACTGGTTATATTGGTGCTCTCCTCTCTTGTTTGGAAATGTCCTCAGGTCCAGAATCAAATTCGAAAGTATAATGGGATTGAGACCATCCTATCCTGTACTGCCTTCGATGCTCATAATCCATATATCAAAGAACATGCTGTCATGTGCCTGAAGTTCCTGCTTGAAGGAAACCGGGAAAATCAAAAGCTAGTGGAGCAGCTAGAGGCCCGAGAGGTGGTTCAGGATGACTCCAAGATACTAGAAAAGAGCGGGTATGAAGCAATTCTGGGCCAGACAGGAAAACTTTCGCTTCGTACTAAAGAGGTCAATGGCCCTCCACCGCCGCCATAGGATAACCGGTTAGAGTTAGGGATTTGAATGGAATTCTTATTGTACATTAGCTAGTCAGTTCTAACGATCTAGTAAAATTAAATCATGGACAGAAACTTTTAGCTGGTTGGTTGATCACGCTCAATCACTCCTAACAAGCCTCTGAATGTAAGTTGGCTGCCTGCTTGGATATTTCTAGGATTATTCGCGAGTAGAATGGCTGGCGATCGGCTTTGCAATCGATTCATTCTGCATCTAACACAGGCTCGAAGCTGGCATTGGCGATATTCCAAGATAAAATCTGGAAGTACATTTCGGCATTCCTCGCAGCGATGTCTCCCATTTACTTATGGTTGCAGTTGTGCCGTTCCCTTAAATTACGAACTTGTATTGCAGCAGCTACCTCTCGATTCCTCACTGCCCTCGGTTCGCGGTCGGCAAGTTGATTAGCTCGTTGAGCCAATCTTTCTTCTTCCCAATGCGCACAAGCGCATTTTATCCATGTAGCACCACAGAGATAGCAGAACTGAGGCTTACAGGGGCATCTAATGGATAATATCTATTTGTTAGCCAACGTTGAGATATGTAGTTAGGATTCTATGGCTTCCTCACGTCATATGATAGCATCCAGTGTCTAGTTCGACCATACGTTTACAGGGACTGCACCTCTGCCATCCATTCGACGCAGCTAAGGCGAGCACCTGAGCAAGGGCTGTGTCTTTGGGGCAATCACCCTCGTGGGCAGCGGCTTTGCAAGGTGTACAGGTTGTGGTACTGCAGTATTGACATGTTGCACGGTCACCATCTATGTTTTCAGGGGTTATAAACCTCGAGCATAAATGTGAAGAGCAGTACGTTTTATCCTTTGTGTCGAATTCAACCTTCCTCTCCTTGAAAGAGACCACGAGGCTCGGAGGTAGCGGGCCTTGAATCTCATTGAGAGGGACCGGCTGGCGACAACATCTCGGTGGAAAAAGGTCTCATCAGATAGGGACTCATGGAGCAGTTGTTGCATGCATTTAATGCAGTAGGTATGGCTGCAAGAGAGACGTATTGAGTTGGTTGAGTCAACCCCCTGAAAACAAATTTCACATTCGAGGCTGTCTTTAGAGGCCTCCTTGTTGCAACCGGCAGATGAAGGTAATGACGCATCTTCTATTGCATTATCTGTCGCTTTTTCGGAGAAGTTTGCAAAATTTTGCTTCTGAGAAGGTTCATTGACTCCTAGACGACATGCAAGTTGGCGGTCCTGATATGCTCAACTTTCATCTCTGAGACAGTCTTGTATTGACCCTAGTCACTGTGAATTGCATTGGCGATGCTTCGTGTCAACAGAGTGTCCCTGAGCATACCAGCAAATCGAACAAGTTCGGAATCGTATAGCTCCACTGTCAGATCGGCATCAGACAACTCCCCCTCGCGACCTTTGCCTTTAGAACACTGTTTTATATCCTGTAGGTCTTCAAGCTGAGCTTGAACTATTAGGCGTGCAGTTTCTGGTTCAAGGCCCTCAAAATTCGCGTAAGACATCTTGTCTTAGGCAGTAGTGTAATGGATTGGTATTTGAATTATCCGTGGCTATATTAGAATTTGTGATTGACTTCCCCGGGAGGTAGCTAACGCGCGGGTAGTTTAGAAAGCTCGACAACTGGTGTGAAGTAACTATTACTCAGAAGGAATAGGTGAGTATCAGGGTCTGTGGTGTATATGATATTCGCAAGGCTGCGCAAACTTCACCAAAACAAAGTAGTCATTAGCTGGGCAACTGGATTAACTAAACTAGTTAATTAACTAACTAGTTAGTTATTTGGTTGACCATCAAGGCTTGGAAGGAGAGATATTGTGTGCGCGTAGCTTGGAGTCCAAGATCAGCTTCTCAAAATGTATTGCAGTTCGCAGCACGTTTGATATCAAGAGACAGCGATCGAGTGATCCCAAAATACTTTTAAAGTGAGGGTATAGCTAACACAGAAGATGGATTAAAACGGAGTAAATATATGAGCTCCTTTCGTAGAAGGGTGAATTTCCGGCTGCCTCGTGCTAGTGAATCCAAGTTCTTACGCATACATGCCATCCCATTCTTCTTCCTCGTCGTTATTATTAAGCCCGTTATTCTTCTTCATGAGCTTTTCAATCCTGTCTTGCTCTTTCTGGCGCTCCTTCTTTCCAAAATCTGTCCTGTCAAGGGGGCATGTTCCTCTAAGCCGTAACCAAGGGCGTACGCATTCCAAGTCAAACATATGCGATGTATGACAGGGTAGCCTGATAACTAAAGGATGCGGATCTTCTAGAAATGGGTTATTGCATATTGGACATGTTTGGGACTCTTTTAGCCTCGTCTTGGGAACACGGTCAAGCACTATGAAGGGCACATGGTGAGTAGCTATTTGCAATCTAGTAAAAGAGTCACACATACTATCACAAAACTCCTCTGAGACACCTTCTACTTCTCGCGGAGGAGCTTCTGCATCTTGAAGCAGGGCCCGAATCATCTCTTCTATCAATTGTCCTTGCCCAGCGTCGGGCATTTCGGGGTCCCGCCCATCGTAAACCGGTAGCGGCGAATTATCCCCGCTGCGTCTCATAACATCGAATGCCTCTGCAAGGGACCTGAATGCAGCGCTTACATCTCCTGGTACCGGCACTGCGTAGGGTCGTGTCCTTTCATTGCCTTGGTTAGGACTGATTTCATTGAGTGTGGCGAAGAATGTAGACAGGTCAGGACGAGCCGGTCGACGAGAGCTGGTTTGCCGGGAATTATTGGTAGAGGAGCTATTCTCGCTAATTGTGGGATGCTCGACTATGACCGTTATTAGTTTCCACTGAATGAGCAAGCGTATATTAATTAAGCTCCGAGAGAGATTCAGGCAAGCTTGGGAGAATGCAAGCATCCACCCCGCACGCGTCCTATTAAGACATACCTTCATAGGAAGCCATTGTAGTAGAGAACAGAGAGCAGACGTATATATAGCGAAGGAAATCGGGTGGTATGGCTCCGCTGGTTAACTATTGATCGAGCTCGGTAAGCAGTTGGTTGTAGTGTTGCGCGGAGTTTGCGGGAGTTGACGATGTTTGAATTTAACTAGTTAGTTAAAGACCCTGACCCGCTAGTTAGGCAGCGCTTTTGGCGTCATCGAGAGCGGCGCTAAGCGGATAATTAATTATCAAGGGCGTAGGTTAGCGCGGTTATAACCCGCCACCACCCAATAACTAGCGATATTTGGGGGGGATAACGTACGAACTCCCCCCAATAAGATAGATATTATAACTTATAATTAGTAATTAGTTATACTTTAGGTTATTCCTACTTGTATAAATTAGAGGGTAAAAAAAGAGATTATCTTAATAAGTAAATTTTATAGAATAAATAGGGGGAGGCCTACTTAGCTTTACCGTATAATATAGACTATATAGCTACTAATCCTAAGTACTATAGAGAGGTATAGGCTATACTTAGGTAAAATAAGAATATAGTAGAAACTTTTAGGGAAAATAAGAATATAGTAAGAACTTATACGGGCTAGGATAAATCCCCCCTAATATACCCCCTTTTTTTAGTATTTTTATAGAGATTCCGGGCTAGTTCCTAGCTATCTCCTTTTCTATATCCTTTTTCCTCTTTATTATATGTAGGAGTAGGGTTATACTCCTATTATCCCTTCTTCTCTCTCTTCTTCTCTCTCTTCTTCTCTCTCTTCTTCTCTCTCTTTTTCTCCTTTTTCTTCTCCTTTATAGCTATATGGGAGTAGGGTTATATCCCTATTATTCTAGGTACTTCCTTACTCAATAAGGATAGGGTTAGTAGAGCCACTAGGGAAAGTAGTATAAGGGGGGGGAGTAGGGCTATTATCTATATATTATATAATAGTATTAGGTAAGCTATTTAGACTATATCTTACTCTATAATTCTACTATTTATAATTAGTATATACCCCTCTAAAATAGTTAATATATTTTTAGTAACTTAGGAAAGGGGCTATTTCTAATCTATCCTCTATATAGATATTATATAGCTAGGTTATTATCCTCTCTTAAAATTATATTAAAATCCTATTTATATAGGATTATCTATAGGATCTAACTTACTAGGGGTTAATTTAGCCCTATATAAATTTAATATCCCTCTTAAGGAGAGAAAATAAAGTGATACTCTAAAGACTATAGTAGAAGTACTCTAGTTCTAGTTAAGAGGCTAGAATAACTTTATATAGAGAGTTTAGTAGCTAAAAAGGGACTAATTCTACCTCTTATAGATTCTATTAGGCTATAATAGGGTTATATTATACTAGAGCCCTATAGAATAATTAATATATATCCTAAAACTATATCCCTTCTTTATTTTCTTTCTACTTATATTTCTTCTTATACGAGGGTAAGGGAGGAGGGAAAGTAGATAAGTAAGAGGTTAAAATAAGGAATTAATCTATACCTAAGTTAGCTATATCTATAGGGATATATAATAAAGAGGAGGAGGAGTAGAGAATATAAATAGAAAGTAAACTTACTTTAATTAAAAACTTTCTTCTTCTTCTTCTCTAAAACTAATAGCCTATACGGGTAGAGTAGAGAAATAGTATTAGATATTATTATATTAAGGGAGGGGAGTAGTATTTATAAATAGGTAGAATAGGTAGTCTTATATAAGAAAAGGAAGAGAAAAAGAGAAAGAGAAAAGAGAAGGAAGAAAAAAAGAAAAAGGGAAAATTTTATATTTATATTAATATACTAGATATATTATATAGAATTTACTATAGAATAAATCTATTAACTAGTAGCTATATAAATATCTTCTATATATATTCCTATATAAAGCCTTAAGTAAAGTAATAAGTAAAGGTAGTACTACTATATTACTTCTCTTTTATTAGAGACTATATAGAGTAAGTAAATAGAAAAAAAGAAAGATATATAGGATAAGAAGGGATATATAGAATAGAGGGGGAGGAGAGAAAGAGGGGGGGAAAGTCTATATAAAGAAAGGGTATAAAGTTAAGCTTAATTCTTCCTTAAGAAGTTATATAGTATATTAAGAGTAAGCCTTCTTCTCTTCTATATCTACTTAACTTTATTAATAGTAGTAATAAAAGTAATCTCCCCTTACTACCTTCGTATAATCTTATCTAGGACTACCTTTCTATAGCTAAATATTATCTACTTCTTGAGTAAGTAGCGCCTCTATTAAGTATTAAGTATCTCCTCTAAATCTTATATAGCTAGCCTAGTCCTAAAGCCTATAATCTACTCCCGCTATAAGTTAGGTATAGTCTTAATTATATAGGAAAGGAAGTAGATAGAGGGGAGGCTAATCTCTATATTAGTTCTAGTCCCCTCCTACCTCTAGGTTTGTCTCTAGAGCGAATTATATAGAGTGGCTATAGAGGATAATAGTATAGCTACTATAGCTATAGGCTAGGAGAGGCGGGGGGATAGATTCTAACTTTATATAGTATTACCTATAGTATTAGGAGCTATAGGGGTTATAGTAAGGCCCTTACTACTCCCTGCTATCTCTAGATTACTCTAAGATTAGGTATTAACCCGTATAATAAAGGAGGTTATCCTATTAAGTAGATCTATAAGGTTAGTATTAATTCTCTAGAGATAAGCTAGGGCCTCTAACTTTAATATCTAGAATAACTAGGAGAGAGATTACTCTAATATCTAGGGATAGTTACTAATAGCTAGGATCGTATAGTGAATTTAAACCTCCTCTAGCTCCTCTATATAGTTAAGAGACTCCTATATCTAGTAGAAGTATTAAATATAGTTCTACTATATAAAGAGAGGGTGATTCTATATTAGATAGTTAGGGAACTCCTACTTAAAGATAATAGAATCCTAGAGAAGAATCGTATAGAGCTAGAATAGAAGGTAAAAAAAGCTTTAAGCTACTAAATTACTCTTATTAGAGGCCCTATTATTAAACTATATAGACTTAGATAATAGAGACTTTAAAGGGGTAAATAATATCTTCTCTTTATATAATTAGAACTAGCTACTCTAAGTATCTAGCTATAACTATAGCGCGGATATTAGCGACTCTAAGGGCTATACCTTAGCCTATAGTAGGTAGTAGTTACTCTAAGTAGATAAATTAAACCCTACTATCCCCTATACGAATTTATAGAGAAAATAGATAAGATAGTAGCTAAATAAAGTATTATTATTCTATTATTTAGCTCTACAAATCTAGTTCTTATTAATTCTAAGGAGCTTAATATACTTAGTCCCCTAGATCTATTTAGTATATATCTTCTTTAGGGACTCTAAATTAGTAGCTTTAAATATCTAGTTAATCTAGCTTAGATAGATTTTGTATAAGAGAGGGCTAGTAACCTCTTTCCCTTTAAAGAGGTGGCTATTATACTAGAGCTCCTACCTCTAGAAGTTTAGGGGCTTCTCCCCTATAATATCCTATTATATAAATAGATAGAATATAAGATTTACTATTATATAGAGTAAAGGGTTTTAATACTATATAATAACTATATATTTAAGTTAGCCTATAGTATTAGTCTTCCTATTATCTATAATTATAATTAGAGGATAATAGGAGGTTAGCTCCTTATTAGAGAGGGAGATTATAAATAAATCTAGGAGCTTAGTTATATAGTATAACTCCCCCCTAAGTAGAAGATTATAGGTAAGTAGAAGATCTATAACTATATAAAGAAATAGCTTAATCTAGCTAGCCTTAGAATATCTACTATTCTAGTAGTACCTAATAATCTATATAAACTAATCTTAGTTATATCTATTCTAGAGTATATTTAAGCCTTAATCTATATACTACTCCCTCCTCCTCTTATACTCTCTTTAGGTATTTATATAGAGGATAGAAGAGAGGCCCTCTTTCTATAAATTAGGGTAGGAGTTAATATTACTACTCTTCTAGAATAACTAGAGGTTAACTAGAGTAAATATATATAAGTTAACTAAGCTCCTACTTAAGGTCTACTTAATAGGCTTTCCCTTCTAGTCTATACAAGGCTTCTTATAGTAGTACTCTTAAATCTTATAGCTAAGAACCTCCTTTTTAAGGAACTAGATTACCTTCCTCTCTATAACTATCTCCCTATTCTAGAAGTTAATCTTCTTATAGAATTTCTATCTATCCTATATGAGACCTAGTCTAGTTAATAGAGTAGATAAATAGATAGTTAAATATCTAATAATTATATAGAAGGGAGGAAAGAAAAAATAGAAGTATTACCTTTTACTCCTACTACTTAGGCTTATATAATAGTCTAGTATTCTTAAACTAACTCTATTAAGCCTCTACTAGTACCTACTCTCTATATCTAATAGTAATATAATCCTTATATACTCTCCTTATAGATGTAGATAAAGGAAGGACTCTATTTTACTTTATACGGGCTTAAAATAATATAGATATAAATAAGGGCTACATATTATTATACTATAGGTAGCTACATTAGATGGTTATTTTATAAATTTATAAATATAGGGGGCCTGTTACTATATAAAGAAAAAGAGAAGGGGTAGGGGCTAGTTAATCACGTGAGAGTATAAATTTTGCTATATTAGATATCTGGTGGCTTGGCATAACCACCATATTAACCAATGTTATAACCAGCCTTTTCCCCCCCCCATATAACTGTTAAATATCTATCTGTTACTAATAGCTAAGGAAAATTGCACCTACGGTGCATACCTGGACATCGCGGAAAGAAACAAGATCAAGTCAACGCTACTACGTCTTTAATGCGTTATTTTTAGGACCTTTAGTATTTGGATGTAGTTATTGCGTGTTTGCAAGTGATGGTGTGCTAATAGATACCTGATGGAATATCTCAAATTCGATTTTATATAATGAATTTTCGTGACTGCCATATCTGCAGCATACTTAGCCCGGATTTTTAATAGTTGAAATCCTCATAGATAATCTTCTTCCCTGTTAGCCAATTAGTAGCAGCCGTCTTCAGCTCAGTGCCCGCACAGAGATACCAGACTTCCGCATTAGGCACAGCAGAGAGATCTTCCTTTGTCAGGCGTCGGCGCTCTATTTTCGCCCCTGAAGAGGTCACTGAGATAAGTGTCTTCTTATCCTCTTCATTCATATCCTTTTCGATGGCGGGGGCGCCGGAAGTAAGGAACAGAGTAGTGGTATTTGATAGGGTAGGATATTGTTCAAAAACGTCATGTACAAGTCCAACATCTTTCATTGACACCGACCACAAAAGCTTTAGTCGGGACATATCAATATCTGGGAGCTGCGCTAGGAGGGGTGTGATTCCTATCCCACCGGCTATGAATGGAAGAGAGCAGCTATCATGACCAACGCTCCGGTTTGATTCAGAGCACTCAAATCGAAAACTCCCATCAAACCCACAAAGCGATAGCTCCAACCCACTTCTTTCGCTGGCCCTGAATAGGTGACTAGTGGCATTTCCCTTTTTCCTGACGGTGATCTCGAATTCGTTTTTGGCAAGATTGCGCCCAGGATGCGATGACACCGTGAAGGCGCGAATATAGTCATCATTGATACTTGCTGGGTCGTCATCTCTCATATGGCTGTATCCCATGTCTAGTTCGTCTCGGAATGAAACAGTAGCATACTGTCCTGGTATCCATTTGAGAACAGCGGACGGGTCAGATGCCTTAAATATGAATCGATTAATGGTAGGGGTGATCACATCTTTTTTGACTAATATGACTCGCATCTCCGCATCATTGGGGAGTCGGCTGCCAGGGGCTGGCTTCTCAGAAGCCAGGTACCGCACTTCTGGATTGTAAGGGGACCGCTGCATTGCCTCCCCACGGAATGAAAGGCCATTTTCTACGTATCTGGCAGCAGTGACACTAACTCTGACGGCAAGGTTTGATCTGGGAAGTAACTTCGCTGCATCTTTTCCTACCAGAACCTCCGTTTTCCCCGTGATATATAGAATGTGTCCTAAGTCAAAATCCGGAAACGCATACCCTGCAAGTGGTGTTGTCTGGAGGTTGCCTAGAGTCTGATATAAACGGTTCCCTGAATATTCTGGATATACTATGACGGCTCCTGTACTATCGTTGGAGAGTACCCGAACAAAACCTGGTGGGCCTCCGCGGATATTAGAGTCCATAGAGTCATTTCCATGGGAACTAGCTACAAAAAGGGTATCTATTCGACCGAGTAGGTCAAGTGCCTCCTGGGGGAGATGAGGCGAGTTTGATATTAGTTTGGGATGTGGTAGTGCTGGTGTTATGTGTTTCTTATTGATATATTTGGGACAATTTCCTGGGCGAAGGTCAGTAAAATTTGGGCATGAGATAGATGGAGCTGGAGATTAAATAGTTATCTCACCTAAGCTTCCCTCAACTTTCATAACTAACTGTATTTGGGCGGATTTCTGTGGGGTAGTATTGCCTATACTTCTGTTTCCAGGGTCTTCTTGGGTATCCTCTTCCATAGAGCCTGCCACCATCCGTCCCATCAACTTAACACGTCTCCTATTTTCCATATCAATAGGCAATGCGGACATCGGTCTTCCCGGCGGGGGTTCCTTGACAATTGTGCCAGCCAATTCGCCACCAAGTAGTGTTTCTGCGACTGGATCATTGGTTCCGTCGATAACATTCCTTATTCCGATGATGGATTGAGCAACTGGACCAACGAATCCAGCCTGGCCACCCCATACCGTACTCCATGGACGGCCTTGTTTATCCAGTGTTCCCAATGCAAGCAGAGGGCATTTTTGGACTAGTGCAGCCGCTCCAGGGCTCAAGAAAGCTGCTGTTGGGTTCTCCTCGTACGGAACGTGCATCAGTTCATGCATCTTCTTCTCTCCCTCATGCCACTGCACCTCCCCGGCTAGTACAAAGGCCATGGTGTAAATATTAGGAATTAGCTTGTATATCCGGAAAAGATGTGGAGTATATGCTACTCTGGTCGTAAGATTAACGTCGTGACAAAATATGCATATAGGTATATATAGGGAGAGGTCAAAGCAATGACGTTTGGATATCGTTCTCGCAGTGATTTCATCTGCGAGCTTCACTAAGCATGCCTACCATGAAAGAGGATTCGGCATATTATGTTGAAGTAGTTGATCACGTCAGACATTGTCGTCGTGCCCCATTGCTGAAGAGCGAAGCCGAAGCCATGGCCTGATTTGTAATTAGTTAGGTCGTGGGTGCCTCCGCCGCGCTGAGGTCGGGCCCGGGAGTTACTTGTTGATTAGTAATACGGAATGTAATTAATCTAGTTCGAGTACGGCGGGGGCCCGTGCGGGAATGTGGGGCCGCACGGGCTGCCGAGGCACTTCCCATCACGATCTAATCTAATCTAATCTAATCTCAGGGGACCTGACCCCCTAATTTAGGGTTGCCTAAACTCGCTCAGCCTTATTATTCACAACTTCAGAGAACCACTAGCTCTTTTACCCTCCTTAACTAGTTAAGCTAAGATTGAAGGGCTTAAGAGAATAAACTGGTCATTTCGCACATTCCTTTTGTTTCCAACTTCAATAAGCGAGCATGGTATCACAACACAGGCACTCATGAATGTAATAAGTGACTTCTCTCCGTAGAAAATGTTTGG